>PNEQ01088256.1:20500-51665 GCA_003012365.1 Medauroidea extradentata | reverse complement strand
TCCAGTGAGTGAGCATTTGAACATTTGACGATGTAGCGCAGGAGTCCGTGAGCGTTTTTACGCATGTCCGCCATTGGTTCGGAGTCCGCAAGGTCACGTTTAATAAACAATGACCCAATCGAAATAGTTTCCAACATGTACATGACTTAGAAATCCAACCTCTCCTCAGTTGAATCCGCGAAATTTCCGGGGCTCTACTGATAGCTAGGGCTAGGAATATTTCGCGAGTTCAACCACCAACATGCTAGAATCCATTATCCTGTGTATACCGAAGCCCTACCATTTGTCCATTACCTGCTACTCATTCAGACAGCAGACAATGAACTAATGGACGGAGCTTGACAATACATAGGACATTGCATTCTAGCATGCAGGTCGTTGAACTCGCGAATTTTTCCTAGCCCTACACTTGACGCACGAAACAGGAAACGGTACGTGTATCGCGACAATTTTCGAGAAAGCTACGAGGGTCCAACACATACTTGGTGTGACGTAACATACAAGACTATAGGGTAAACCTAGCCTGCTTCGTTGTACTAAGGAGGCTTCATACTTCAGTAAAAGAAATATGCGAAACATTTTAATTGTGATTTTATATGTGATACATTGATCACTTATTTCTGAAACTACACATGTGTTGGTAACCTAGCGAACTCTGTACACAGAGCCTTCCCAATACTATGAAGTCCGCAACGTGATTTATGACAATATTAATGTATATCACGACATACGGCCAGTTTACCCTATTTTAGTACAACCATGACGCAACCGTGTGGAGTAAAAAGCAAACAGCAGCATATCTTGTTCATCCACCAGAAATTACTTAAAATAGTTAGTGGTCCTGGAGCGAAAGTTGTGCTGTGTCGTGGTACGGAAAGTATCATACTGTATCAGAGACACTGGTAAATCGCGGAAATAGTTGATTATTTGCTAGGCTCCAACATGCTATGTATAACACTGAAGCTTTTGCACCTATATGAAGCACTGTGTCCCTCTTCAACAGCCCCAATGATAACTGTACAGTTTTAACATAGAACGTGTGTGATTTGCCAGAAAACTGTCCACACGTGTGACACGATTGAGATACTACAGTTTATAGGAGACTATGCTTATTGTTTTCTCGATTTTCCAGTTTCTCTAATTATATCTTGTGTAGCTATTAAAAATGTTTCCAAAGCGTTTATCTACGAAAAGAAGAAACACTTCCCTATGATTGTAAAAATACCATTCGCTAATTAAAAATGATTACAATTTTCTTCTTAAAATGACTTTTTCACGTTGCTGTGGCTGAGAAAATATCAATCTAAGCGTAAAACAAAATCGCATAAACCTGAATAGGACTTTACCACATACTATCTACAAATAAAATAATGGGGTCACCGCTTGAAGTCCCATTGAAAAACACATTCTACGAAAACATTGCCCGCTAGTTTAGTCCTCGAAGATGTGTTTAACGGACGTGGTATGTCGTTTCCTCGTTTCCGTGCCTCAAAAGTATATAAAAAAAGAACTAGCGTCTACTAACTCTTTAAAAGTGTTAGGACATAAGTTTCTGGCCCGAGACAGAAAATTGTCGGGCCACGCCGTATTAAGTCCAGTATTATCGAAATATCGTGTAAACATCCGTTCCCGTATGCTTATAGCCAGGTCGATAACTGCAGCATAGCGTACTGCCGTAGAATGCTAAACCCTTCTGCGAATTCATGTCACGTCCACATCGCTAGCTACTATCGTTACGTCGTGGAATAATTTGAATGTGCGGCAGGAATTCATAAGCTACTGCACAGTGTGAAGCCATATTGTCCACACGCCATGTACGATGGACCAACATCAGGTTGTTAGTGTGAACACGGGGTGACAAACTCGTAATATTGATGCAGTTAGGGCGAGTGCGATAAGAAGCCAATATATATTTTTAATATGCTATTCCGCGTCTGCAAATAATTTTATCTGCTAATAGAAAATAAACTTCAGACTAGCAAAGAATATTATCATTCGACAGCTAAATACCGCTACTCAGACTGACTTACCTCAAAATCTACACTGTAAAAAAGTTGTTAATTGTACTCATCAAGCATATGGGAATATTCTCCAGCGTTATGCAGGAAACCTGGTTTCCGAACATGCGTGAAAATTTCCACAAGGTTATGTATTCGCCACACAAACAACTCTGAAATTTTGCTCGCGTTAGGTAAAATTACCATAGATGGCATGTACCACTACGTAATGGCAAATTACATTACCAGTAGTGTAACTTTTCGTTAACATGTGTGAAGTAAATATCCCCTACACGCAGAGTATATTTACATCAAATATTTTTACAACATACTTAACCGGATGTTTGCGAATCTCAGATACAGCAAAGTATTGAACTTTTTCTGCAGATTTTCCACCGATAAAATTGCATCGCGCGTTAAGTACTTTGACAAATAAGCTACATATTTTTTGGGTCAATAAAATCACGCGGCTTGTTTCTGGTATTTTATTTGATAGGTTAAGTAGGCCTAGACGTTTATTTCATCCTATCAAACAAATATGTGGTAAAAATATTTTTCAATGTAAGACAACACTACATGCGAGAGGACTGTGAAGCATTTCTTTCCGTTAAGAGAAAAAATTATATATATATATAATATATATATAATATATATATAATATATATATATTATATATATATATATTATATATATATATATATAATATATATATATATATATTGCACAGAGAAAAAGGTTTGGTACAATCAGCTATCAGTAAGTCTGAATATCGACAAACAAGAGTGTAAATGTCGAAAAACTTAATATTTTTATATCTGGCAGATTTGTGCATTCAACAGGAAAGTTTAGTCAGTTAAGTGTACATTTTTTTAGAACAACAAAATCAATAGTTAACGATATTTTTATACATTGTTCGGTCAACAAACATTTTGTTGGATGAAATACAGAGCATATGTGTTTCTCCATTTACAAACATATACAGGATGGGGCTGAATTCGACCGATAAAACTTAGGAGGTGATTTCTGAGTAAATAATAAGCATAAAATATACACATCTCTTTGTGTCTAAACTTAATGCTAAGAAATAAATATCTCTTTGAAGTTTGAATTTTGAAACGGTATACCTCCAAAATGTGGGAAAATAAATTACTTGGAAGGACAATTATCTCAACAGCTATTCATGTTGTCGGTTTCTTCTAATCCATGGTAAATTCTTGAAAATACCTGCCAGCCTTATTAAAGTAACAGGGGTAGCCACCTCTACTTGCCTACAACTTTTGCAATGTCAGGAAATTCGAACAACTGACAAAGGTGTTATTGAGTTACGTGACTTGGGTAACAAAAATGATCGTCTCGTTGCAACAGTCTTGGACCTGCCATTTTCGTTCAAATGCACTTAAGAGGAGTCCTCGACTGGCGCATGACCGGCGTTGCAACGTGTCAATCGTATTATTTTTTAACGCGAAACCGCTTAACTTATTCATATTATGTTTATCTACGAAAATAACACACACTTGAAACTATGCTTCTATGTTTTAAACAATTCAGCAAGCTTGTTCGAAACATGATTTTCGGGTCTTTCAAAATGGCTAAAAATGGTTTTTTTTTAGACTGTTGTAACTCTGAAAATATTACCTGAATTCGTTAAGTGCAAAGCGAGAGGCATGCGTTGGTTTTTACTTCATATAATTCAAAAATAAAATATGGTCACCGCTTTAAGTCTCGTAGAAAAAGACTACAAGGAAAACCTTGCACGCCAGTTTGGCGCTGCTAATAGAGGCGATATACTTCTCGTCTAGCGTGGGACACTGGCTCTTATCGCTACGCTGTTCCCAAGCGTCAAAGGTGGAAATTCGACACCGGCGAAGATTCTTCTTATGGTATTCGGTATAGCATGCTAAGCCTAGAGTATAGGCAATACTGCGTACATGTGTGCTTAGCTGTTGTCAGCGCAAAGGCGACGGTGGACATTCACTGTAAACAACGTGTAGGAATGTAGCGTTTCAAAATTCGAGCTTCAAAGACTTATTTCTTCGTTAATATTAAGTTAAGGGACATAGTGGTATCTATATTTTGTGGTTATTATTTACTCAGGAATCTCCTCCCGAGTGTTGTCGGTCGAATTCAGCTCCATCCTGTATATGGCCGACTTTACCAAACCTGTTTTTCCGCGGGAAGTTTGGCAGACAGCTAGGTGTTTTTATGCACAGAGGAAAACACTGCTGAGTACATGGAAACAGCTGCATACAGAATTGAGGACACGACTGTAAGAAATAAAGAATTTGCCACGGCTTCTGTTTGGTAACCATCCCGACATTCACCTAGAGCTGTTTTGCGAGACCGTGGATAAACTGAATCAAGATGGCCGGAGCCGGTAATCAAACCCGATTCCTCCCGAAACCAACTTCAACGTTCTACCTTCGAGTGAGTTACTTTGGTCAGCGCTTAACGTCGATGTCTGTAGCGCTGGTGAGGGGTGACATGAGGTGAGTATGGAGCAGCGTCGGAATGAAAGGGTGGAGGAAACGGGAGATCCCCGAGAAAACCAGCTGACTATCGGCATAACTGGGTCTGGGTGAACACTGATTGGCGAGGAGTGCAAGTTTTAAATGGATTACCGGCAGAAAGCCGTGTTTAGTAATTATGCTAGCACAGGCACAAAATCATCAAGAGGAGTCGCAAGAAAAGAAGAGGATATGTGCCGTGCATTGATTCACTTGTCCGAGTACAGTTTCAATGCGGGTGGAAGGAAGGTGTGCTGGCCTTCGGGACTAAAACTTGACTATCGGCATCGTCCTGCACGTTTACCACATGCGAATATCCGGGGATCAAACCCGTCGGGAATATAAATCTACCTTCGAACTGTGCAATAGAATGTAGGTGTAATTCAGCGTAGGTGTTTTTATCAGCAAACTCTGTGCAGTGATAGAGACAGATATGACGACCTGCAAAAAAATTATACAATCGTGAACTAGAGATAACTGCTGTCGGTTACTCGTTGACTCACTATGTCACTGCGTGACAGCCTTATCACAGACAATGCTGCCAACATGGATGCTGCTATCCGACAACATCGTACAAGTAATTTGCATTTTTTAATATGCGGCGTTGTCAACTTTGCAGATTTAACGCTAAAGATTGCATAATTTAAAGATGTTTCCCGTATAAATATTTATTTTAGCGGGCAGCGCAATTTTTAGCAGATTATAATAAAGGAAGTAGATATTCACACGGCCAGAGTTCGAAAGCTGTTGTAAAATATTCAACAAAACAGAGTACAAAAATAGTAAATACAGCCTTTTTAAGTGAAACCTGTTTATTGTTTTAAATTTGACAATTTTTTAACGACATTCTATTCTTAATCACATATTTTAAAATACATTTTGCTTATGGAGGCAGAAAATAAAAATATTTTGTGCAACAATTTGATGGATTTTCTAAATTGTAATCGGCAAAACTGTTTAAGAGGGCGTAACACAGATCAACTCTCACTAAAGGTTCGATACTCTCTCGCACAAGTCTCAGAAACTCTCGTCGAACATCCAGGACACTTTCCTTAGGTCTAGGACAATCGCCTGAAATCAACGACACTAGTCTTAAGACTTAGGACACACTTCTAAGGTCTAGGACTCTCGGTTAGAGTCAAGGACTCGCTACTAAGGTCGAAATCGCTTGCCTAAGACTCGGCACACTTTTATAGGGTTCAGGATTATTGCCTGAGTCCCACGACTCTCGACTAAGGCCCAAGACTGTCACCTAAGGTCCAGGACTCCCACATAAGGTCCAGGACTCTCGCCTAAGGTCAAAGACACTTGCCTAAGGCCCAGGACTCTGGCCTAAGTTGCAGGACTTTCGCCTAAGGTCCACTCTCGCCAAAGTTGCAGGACTCTCTCGCCGGAGACCGGCCAGTATCTGGTGAGCGAGGGGAGGCAGGTGTGACGTGCGAGGGCCGGTCAAACAACACCGCGGCCCGCGCCATCGATCCCTGCCCGGCGGGGCCCGGGGGCGGCAATTCCGGCCGCTCGCTCGGCGGACGTGTGGCGGTGACGTAATTACCCCGGCGAGCCGCACGCACCGGGCCACAACACCCCCTTGCACTGCTCCAGCTGTGCGTGCAGGGGACGTTCCCGCGAACACGACGCGCACACAACACACAGCCGGTATACCTCGCTGGAAAACAATCCTACCACAGTCAAATATACTACTATAGTACATCTACACTACCACAGCCCGGTACAGGTTTTCATGCTAGTGTATGTATACACATGGATGCTAGTCGAATTGCAAACCCCACCCCTTCCTTTAACCCTATATTTAGAGATGATATTTTATCGCGGGAAAACTTGACTGTTTATGGATTTCAACGTACGTTCAGCTTATAAAAATATTACTGGCTTTTGCTTGTATGTTGAGTCGTTGTCCAATTTGACTGACCCAATACGAATCCCGCTATTGTCATATTTGATGTGTATTAATCGTCTGTAGATAGCTACGTTGTGTCGGACGTATAACACCCAGTCATACCCGTCGCAAAAAACCAGTGTTTTCAAAGGTACGTTGGTACAAAAATGTTTTGCGATATACCATCATCTCTGCCTATATTCAATCTAGTGGCGCGGTGGCGAGTTAGGGTTTAATGGATAGCATAAAATCCTTATCCATGAAATATACATATTATACGCCAAGTTTTATGGTGAGTGGTCGAACGGCGTCGGAATTTATCGACCTCATACATACATACCAACATCCATGTGTGTATGAATACTCACACACACATATATATATATATATATATATATATATATATATATATATATATATATATATCTACACACACACGCATACAGCCAGTGTTTTTTGATTAAAAGAAATTAGAACAAATTTGTTTCACTCCCTTTTGTGCACTTTCGCAGCTCTGCTTCAAGGTCTGTGATTGGACGATTTAATAACTCTCAGCATCTCGGTATCCCACCCGCAAATCACAGACGTAAGGTGTCGCAGTTACCTTGTTCCGATAGGCGCAGTCAAATGAGTGACGCCTCCGCGCGAAAACATTCCGCCAATAACCACGACGCAGAACTGCATATGTGCACGTAAGGCATTGGAACAAATTGTTGCGAAATATCACCGGCTACGTACCACATGAGACAACAAGGCACTTTGTACTATACATAGGGACGTGAAAAATTCGCGTTTTTTTTTTTACCCCAAGCTATAATTCCAGCAACTGTAAGTTCGTGCCACATTCGCAATTGGCCCAAGACTTTTTTTTACACTTCCCGGAAGTCGCTTAGCCAATAGTACAGGAGCAACTAAATGCAGGCTCATATCACTGCGTCATCGAGCAGCCAGTGAGCAGATAATGTCTGCTTGTATATACACATGTTCTTGGAGGCTAGCCTACATGTCGGTGACGCCGAGAAATTATTCCCGTCTCTAGCTACAAATACAAATAACAACCCAGAGCACGAAGCGTGGGTTATTCAAAACTCTTTTGAGTAGTATTTTATTGTAAAATTAAGTCACTTTTATGAAAACCACACGGCATGTACCGAGTAGTACTTATGTTGCCGCCGTTGGTCACTATTCAGATATCTGGGCAGTGGCGGCTCGTGGGTTGTTGCCAGGTAGAGCTGCAGTTGCCAAGAGCTGTACAGGGTTGTGCGCTGGTTGACTCTACAGCCACTGACACGCTGATGTGCAGGTGCCCCTTACTACTGAGTGGTCACAACACATCTAGTAGCCGGCAAATATTTCATGGTCGTTGGTCTACGCCGCGTTCATCGAGAGTGTACAGTTCAGACCATCTGCAGCCCCACCTGGCAACAACCCACGAGCCGCCACTATTCCTGGGGCCGGTGTCTTACGAGTTGCGTAATTTTGGAGAATGTAATTACTAACATCGGATCCATCTTCTTGACATATTTTTGTGGATATTTTCAGAGTTGTTTCCACGTTTTTAATTGTAAGCTCGATGATGCTAGTCATTCAACCACTTAAAAATGAATGTCCAGCTTCAGGCAGGGTCACCATTGATGGCTGGGGCGAAGACAGAGCCAGCCCCTCTACTAGAGAGACACGCTAGTAGCCCAACTGGTATGAATAATGGATGAGGTAAGGATGGTGGAGTGACAGAGCGTCTGCGCAAGGAAATTAAATTATACTGAGAAAAAAACTTTTATATAGGCTGTTCACTTTGCATTGAGCACTTACCAGCACTTATAACAACCAAAAAAATGTATTTTATTGGGACCATTGACGTTAAGTACTGAGAGCTGATAAATGTTAACAATAGTTTTTAGTTACGTGGAAGTTTTCATGTTAAAAATAGTAAATATAGATGCAAAATGGCTTACAGAAAATTTTTGAGCAGTGCTTACTTCATTGTGAACAGCCTAGAAGTGGCAACGTCCGTTAAGTTGCCTTGTGAGAAAATTGGGCAAGCCCTTCTAGAGTAATAGAATGCAAGTTGTCTGATCACTGCACTACAAAGGTCCAGAAATGTACAAGTATATAAACACTGCATATTTTTTCGTTCATCTGCTTACAACTTTTATACAATCTTAACAAATGTATTGCAAATTTTACAAGTGCTTGATAGTAGAGTACACTATTTTCTTTTATCAAATAAGTTCTAAAGAAATACTTCATAAATGTACTAACATTAAAAAACAGGTAGTTGATTTTGATTTGTTTATACATCAAGCAATCTGTTCGTAAACATTAATTGTAATAGTTTTTACAGGCGTTAAAAATGCGACATCTGTTTTGTAGTTAAATATAGTCTATATTATATAAGTTTGCCTGATTTTGACATTTAGATGATTCTGTGAAACATGCCCAGTAATTACATTGTGTTGACTTTTCACACAATGTTGTTGACTTTCTAGAAAAAAACATGGTCTCTCCAGGTATGTTTACAGAAACGTTAATAGGTGTTAACACAATGGAGCTGCCGGACATGTTTCTCAAAAGAGAAACGTCAAAATAAGGCAGACTTACACTGTACAGACTATATTTTCCTGAAACACGGTTTGACAATTGACTCAAAGACAAATTTAGTTTTATTTTGTCGGAATGGTGGACTTCAGAACTTGAGGCTGTATTGCCTATACGCCGCACAAATACATTATTCTAATCGTTTAGTAACATTTCCTACTTTTTCTTTTTGGCCAATTAAAACTGTTAAGCTGTTAAAGTGTTGTATGGATTCTGGATCGGCGCAGTTACAGAATAAAGGTTCTACATTTACTTAAGGCGTGCAAGCCACATACTACATAAAACTGTTAGCACAAACTAACAATAATTTACCGCCAACATTCACCCCGTTCGGCAAAAGGAAACTTGAATAAAACTGGTAGTTACTCGTGTTTCAATATAAAATTAAAATAATATATTCAAGCTGAGGCTAACAAAAACATGTATATTTTACTGTGACGTTTCAGAATTCACACTGCGATTATTAATCAGATTGCAATACTTACATTAACAGAACGAATGAACTCACAAATGAAACTTTTTATACATAATTTATCAACTAAAAAAAACTTCATATTTTTTTTACCAAACTACGTCTTGCATTCTGCTAGTGCCATCTGCTTTGTTGAATCGCTCACCTAAAAAGAAAGAAAAAAATACATTTTAAACACGCGAAACGAGACAAATAACATACGACACACAACTACGCTATTAAAAGCAACACATTTTATAAATAGCATATTAATTATAACTATTTTAGGAAGCACGCAAAAAATTATGACAAAACGATATATTCGACTCTAAACCATATACAATTTTTTGCCATTAAAAGCCTTATTTGTTACCACTGCGCTATACATTTATATACAGATTCCTATTTTCCTAGAATACTTTGAATGTGCAGTGCTGTTTTCCTATTCACAAACGTAACCTCTTTGCAAGGAATCAATTTGTGCGGTATGCAAACCAGGGAAAGAAACCGTTATATAAGTTTGTTAATACAGTACTTATCAAGTTTGTTAATACAGTACTGATCCAACGAGGATCAAACCGTAGGAAATCGACTGTCCAAAACAACTGGTGACTAGGGGTGTTTGGATAACTGATTTTTCGGATGAACTATTATTTACGAAAAAAAAAAAAAAAGTTCCACTCACATAGAAGAAATGTAAAACAAACAGTGATGTATTAAATACGAAATTGTTGACGTGTATTTTGTATTATGAATCTTACAAACAACATTTTTATAAAGTAATCCAAAATGAAGATGAAAGTAGTTCTATAGTTGAGAAAACCAAGACCAGAAAACATGAATTTGCCAACTGGAGCTCTTTCAATATACCTACGATTCGGTTGGTCGGTATTAGGATAGTCTAATGTTCTGTGTATATAAAGAAACTAAGCTAATAATTTAGCGCGGTACAAACACAGAAAGAGACAAAATATACAAAGGTTAGTAAGTCAAGTAACGTAAAAAGCATAGCATTTTGTAAACTTTAACCCTCTCAATGCATCCGTTAGCTGATCTGTCTCCAATTCCCCCTAAACCGCTCGTGCACCTGTAACAATGCTGAAGATTTTCCCTAATATAGGAATACCATAACAATATTTACTATGTATAAATAAATACATATATATATATATATATATGTGTGTGTGTGTATTAAATACAAACTGCTATGATATTCAGGTGCACGAGCGGTTTAGAGGGAACTGGAGGTAGATCAGCTAACAGATACATAGAGATAAATAGATGAATAATTAAAGTAACGTACAAGTCGCAAAATTGGCATAATTTATGGTTTGATGAACAAGCTAATACACTAGTACATTTACATAGTAAACAAAAAATATAAAAAAAACTTGCCTTACAACAATAAAAAAACTATCAGGAAAGCTAAAACTTAAGTCAAAAGATACAAAATCTTGCACACGCAATTTGAACAAAGAACAAAATGTTAGGAGTCGCACGGTTGTGTAGTGGCCAAACAACGCGCCTCACACACCTGTGATGTAGGTTACATGTGAAACTGTGGCGGACGTTGGTGCTGGACGACGAGTTCTCTCGAGGTACTTCCGTTTACCCTGCTCTTACATTCTGCCTCTGATATATCCTCACTGCTGAGGACTCCGCCTGACATGCTCGCAGAAACGAAGTTTAACTGAATAAAGAATAAAAGAACACTTATCGATGGATCTGTCTCGAAAATATCTCTTGCCAACAATAAGAACTCTCAATTGCTCTTTCCCACAAAAATATGAACTCTGGATAACTCTTAGCAACAACTAGTACTCTGAATGACTATTTACAACAATAAGTACTCTCAATAACTCTTTCCAACAATAAATACTCTCAATAACTATTTCCAACACAAAGTACTACTCTCAATAACTCTTTCTTATGATAAGTAGTCTCCATAACAGTTGTTAAATTAATTTCCATAGAAAACAAATTTCTCTATTTAATGAGAAATGTCAATTTCGACATCACATTTTCTAATTAAGTATCAAACGTACGTACTGGAAAAATTTCTCAACTGTCACTATTCATCCAGAAATGCATCCATTGAGCTACTGTATTTTAAATTTTTAACTTAAGATATATTTTTGAACATAGTGGATGTAATCTCAGTGTAAATACATAAACCACAAACCCTTACTCAAGTGTTGTAGATACGAAACACGTTCCACCGTTCATTCTGAACCTTACTACTTGCTCAGCGAAGAAGACGATCCGAAATTCACCACTGGAAGAGTTCAGATCTAACCCCAAACGTTCCCTTAATTAGCCGGGACCAACGACTTCCAACAAGGAATTCAAAGTGGCACGAAGCACTTCGCCTCGTTATTCCGACCCGGCGTATAAACAGACCGGGAAACCCAGACTACATTACACAGTACATTCCAACTCCCTGACTACAAGACTTGCTCGACGTGTTCTCAGACAGAAACTTGCATATGCTGCTTCGACTCAGCAGTAAGCGGAACACGTGCAAAAACCGACCCTAGGTGCAGGAAACATAAGGTCTGCAAGGTGTTTCCGCTAACTGGGGCCTGTCTCCTCGGTCGTTTCGAGAAGGACAATCAGGGGAACACTACGCTAACTTTTAACGCCCAGTGAGGTTCTAGCCAAGTCGCGCGAGTTCGAGAAGGAACTTACGAAACTGCAGCGTTGTCCTAGAAATGCTAGACGTTCATTGCGCTCTTGTGATCCAGGAAGTATCTGGTCCACATATACAAAATATGGAAAAACCAGTTAATAACAGCGGGTATGCCAACGGGCAAACCGTCACTGTAATAGTCAACCATTGCGTACCGAGAGTTGAAATAATTTATGAATTACACTGATACCACTTTTGTCACTCTTTTTTCAAATTTCCTACCCGATGCAGTTAAAGGCTGACAGTTTTTCTTACCGTCACTAGAAACGTCTGGAACTGTTTAAAAATGTTGTTGCTATTTCATAAACTCCATCTCCAAAACCTTATCAAAATGGGTACAATTGAGGTAAATTGCACCTGCCAATTTAACGAGCGTTTACGACGTTTTGCATGTTTCAAAATTAACTTAAACTAATTTTTTACGAGAGTGGAAATTTGTTGATGCCTGTAATTGGATATTGTATACTTGCATACTGTAGGTTTTTAGTGTGTCACAGCCTGTTTATAGTTTAAATAAATTTAAACTACTTTCAATTGAAACTGGGTTTTGGGTGATAATATTTCTATAATTTTCAGTGGAAGTATTTTAAATAATTTTGCTTTATGAATGGAAAATAGTTTGGTACAGCAGTATCGTGCTAAATGGAATTTCTGGAAAGGTCTCTTAATTGCATTTCCTACTTAAAGTTAAATATTTCTGTTGGGTTCTTCCTAAGGTATCAGTCACTACCCGAGGCCACTGGTGGCAGATTGTGCACGCTATCTGTGGGTGTTCTGAGGACTTAGGTTTTCTCAGTTGTCCTCCAATCACCACCAGGAGCGTTACAACATAATGAGTGTTGGGGGCCGGGGTTGCAAGAATAGATAGGGCGTTTACCTCAGAAGGAGATCCGGGTTCGTTTCCCGGTAAGGTACCATAAACCGGGGTTACTTTGACCTAGCGGTGTAACTATGACAACTGAAAATTTTGGTTTTAATGTCATTTATTGACGAAAGTTTCAAGCATTAGTAGAGCCCACGATTTTTGGTGAAAAGAATTCTGAAACAATGTTTCAATACCTTATGTGCACAAATGCAGCTCTGCTTCTTGAGTATTGGCAGCATGTAGGCGTGGCTCATTTGACTTGTGCCAGCAGGGACAAGGTTACTGCGACACCACACGTCTGTGATTTGCGGGTAAAACCCCGAGACGCTGAGAATTTAAAACAGCCAATCGCTGACCACGAAGCAGAGCTGCAGATGTGCACGTAAGGCATTGAAACAAATTGTTGCAGAATTCTTTTCACCAAAAATCGTGGGCTCTAAGCATTAGCTATAAGGATAAAATTAATTATTTAAAATACTCGACTCAGATTATCTGTTTATTTACCAGAAAAAACCAAAAACTAATATGTTAAATTGTCAAACTAACCCCGAAAATGGTCAAAGTAACCTCGGTTTACGGTATACCCAGATTTTTTTTTTCATAATGTCTTTGAAAGATTCTTGTAATAGGCGTTAATGATTTAGTGAAATATTGTAGACACGCGCCATGACAGTTGCAGATATTTTCATTATAGAACCGTGCAGGACGAGGCCATTAGCTGGCGAGTTTTCTCGGGGATATCCCGTTTCCCCCGTCCTTTCGTTACAGCGCTGCCCATTATTCATATAATATCATTCCTCACCAGAGATTAAAACCTCGTCTGTATCAAGACGTTTACCGTAAGTGACTGTTCTGAGGATACGATCTTAATCCACGAAAGCCAGCTATTATCTATAGACGCTACTTTTTACGTATCGTTTAGGGGGTATTTTAATAATGTTTATATTTGTACGAGATATAGTTTGTTTTGTAGACATACATTGCGACTATTTTTTTACTGTAATTAAATTTTGTATATTTTCTTTTCTTTTGTATAATGGCATGCATAAAACGGTTTTATACAAGAAACTAAAACGAATTGACTTACAGAAACGTAAAAAATTCACACTAAAGAGAAGTGTCACGGACTACGTATGGACACGTATGAAACACTACACTAAAATGTTTTTTATTTTAAAAAATTGACAGAAAATGTAGAACTTTTTTATTTCAAATTCAACAATTTTTCAAAGATGCAAAAAAAAAAAAATATTCAGTGCGAATTTGTATTCATGTCTGGACGTAGCCCACATCTTCAGTGCAAACAATTTAATTTCTGTATGTCTGATGGTTTTCGTTTCTTGTTTAAAACAGTTTTGGGCAAATCTTGGCTTTGAAATGTCACTATACAAAAACTTTGAAAGCTAGAAATAGTTACGATGTATGTCTATAAAACAAACCAAGTCTCACCCAAATATAAAAATTATTAAAAGAATAAAAATTTTGCAGACCCCCCCCCCCAACCCTTAAAGTGATAAACAATCGTGACCGTGACTAAAAAAGGTATTTTTATAGTTTCGACGTACAGTTTCACGAAGGTAAATGAGGGAAGTACATAATGGAATGCAGTCCAGATATTTTCGTTTTAACACGTCCAATAATATCACATAGTTGCAGATATAATTTGCGTGCTGTTAGACTACAACGAACTTGAGAGCGCGCGGACTCTGCACTAAGACTGATTCTTACCATACTTCCATGAATCTTGCGTCATATTGCTCCGAAAAAATAATACGTGCTCATTCTTCTCATCAAGATGTCGCTTTATTAAGATTTTACGAAGCGTACTTAAGAAAAATTACTTTCTTGAATGAAACTACCGACAATAATAGTAGCACCGAAGTACTCGATCTCTCATAAATTTCTGTCATTTGGGGTAACTTCGTACAGTTATGTGGTAAATTGGTATAATTTTGGGATAATATTGCACCAGGCATTTTCATATTTAAAACGGATTCGTGGCCTTCAACCCCTAAACAAATTTCATCATTAACATATTTATTCATCAAGAACACATTAGTATTAATGAAAAATTATGTACTTGAGTTAAAATTAAGCTAAGCAGGTGGCACAAAGATGCCGTGCCCTGTACAAAGTTACCCCAAATGACTCGTGTAAGAAAATTGCAAAAATGTTTACGGGTGATATTAAAAAAAAAAAAAAAAGGACTGGCTTCATCGCTGGCATAATTAACACAAATACGGTATCTCTACATATGGCAGGTAATTATAAAATTGTTTCGCAGGTGTGCTAAGCTTTCATTACAATTACCTAATTAACTTGGGATTCGCTGTTATTTTATTTTGTACTGTGCGCTTTTGCCTTGACGATAATTACCCAAACGCAATTCGCAACCGCGCGGATAATTTCGCAGGTAAAGCCTATCGATCATCTGAAAAAAAAAAAACCAGTTATCGGAAATGTTACTCAGGCAAAAAAACATGTGCCACACAGACTTCAATCAGAATTAGGGCGAAATGATGATCGGTCTAGTATCATCAGCTAATGTAGCAGAGGAATTATTTCTGAAACGTTCGTTTGGTGCTAGTTTGTTTTTCTATGAAAGTTGTTCAAGGCACACTGAGAGAAAAAATCTGTAGGATGTCTTCCCTGCAAAATTATTTTGTAGTATACACAACATAATTTTGTGGTGGTTACAATATTTTAGTACGGCCAACAAAATGTTTTTGTGGTGACACAAAATTAATTCTGCATTGTAAATACCCACAAAATATTTTGCAGCTGCCACAAACTACTGTTTTCCGTGCACTTTTAAAGCAAAACTTAAAAAAGAATTAATAAATAAAAATAAACACAAAACTTATAGCTACTATGTGCAAAACATTGCAATGGCATACGAGATGAATCAAATCGATGTGGGTTTGCAGTTTGCATTTTGTGGCGGAACTATTGAACGTGATCCCACTGATAGTCGTTTGAGATAACACAACACACCTGATTGTGGAGTATGTTGCTTTAAAACATCTCGCAAAATAGGAACAATTTTTTCGATTTTTACAGAGTGTAGGCGTCACACGGTAAGTTCCACCTTAAATAATTACACAATGTGACCAATTGCATCGGAAATGTGTACATTTAATACCTTGCAATTATATCAAATGAACATATTATCTTTCACTGTTTTATGTTAAAGAATAGTACAGTAGTAAATGTAATATTTTCAGTGCCCCTTAAACAACAGTCGCTATTCTGATAGCTTAAACTTGCCGCGGCGACACCTATAGCGAAAAAAAAAACATGCTTTCAACACTGTTTTAATTAAAATCAACTGATTAGATAAACTAATTATTTGTGTAGGCCTATCTTAAAATTAACTTTTCTTTGTTACATTGACTCTATAATGAACAGACACTCCAGGATATAGAGCACTCGACATAACGTCACGAAAATATTTACTGCGCGTTTAAACACGTTAAAAATAGTTTACATGCTATAATAAAATCAAAATATCACACCCAAAAAATATAATTTTACTGTTTACTAGTCACTACTTCGACACACCAATTGTATTAATTTAGGTTTTAAAATGGGATTTGTAATTGTAAATAATGCAGAGTTACATTTCCCATTTCATAACTATAATTATTATAACTTATAACTTTTTTTTTTAATGCACTTATCGTTGTAACATGACTGTGAGGTTAATAAATGTTCAGTATTGTTCAGTGTACACTAATATTTTTTAAGTGTGTAATTTATTTGCTGTAGATTTCCCGCCAGTAAAATCTCAGGGTTACCGCTTGCAGTCGCAAAGTTAACGCAGACTGACGGAAGAACTATGCACAAGTCCAGGGCCTTGCACGTAGGAGCGATGGGGCATTACGTGCTCATGTTACTATCGCCCTTATCCCTCCTGCACTCGTTTATACCCAGCTGAAAGGCGCGGCGCAAAACATCATTCATTTTGGCAGAGATGCTGGAAATGGTTTCGTGTAGCCACGTTGCATTCTTTACATTATTTAACCACGTGTTTTACGTTTCTTGTTTAATGTAAATGATTAACACTAGAAAATTTTGTCCTATTAAAAACAATATCCCATAGCTATGGACTGGAAAATTTCGCGAATTCAATAAGCTGTAGACTAGAATCAATTTTATTACGCTTACTCAAGTCCCGTCTATTCGTTCATTGTCTGTTGTTCCACTGAGTAGCAGCTAGTGGACGAATAAACGGGGCTTAAGTAAACATAATACAATGGATTCTAGCCTACAGGTAATTGAATTCGCGAAATTTTGCAGTCCCTACCTATAGCTCGAGACACTGGTAAATCGCAGGAAAAACTTATTGTTTGCTAGACTGCAACAAGCTATGTATAACACTGAAGGTTTTGCACTTATATTGGCTATCGTTTATATGAAGCACTGTGTCCCTCTTCACTAGATCCAATTATAACTGTACAGTTTTAACACAGAACGTGTGTGATTTGTCAGAAAACTGTTCACCCATGACACGATTGAGATACTACAGTTTATTGGAGACTATGTTAAATATTTTCGCGATTTTGCAGTGTCTCTACCTATAGGCTAGTTTTTACATATTGTATATACTGCATATTGAAACTGGAATTGAACGAAATTTTACAGATAATGTTTAAAACGTACATACATGTCTCCGTTTACCTAGTCATAGGTGACACTATTTAATAGATTCCTTTAGACAACGATCACATTTTTAACAGTACATTAAAAAACATGGGTTGCGTCATACACGTGTTGGGTACTATTATTTGTAATAATATAATTGTTTCACAGATCTTGAATTGTGTGTGGTCATGGGAGAACATGAACACACAAGTTGAGAATTTTTTCCCTCTCTATTCACACTAGCGTCATCGTCGCAGATATACTTTAGGTCAGCTTGAACGCCAAGGAAGTATGCTTCAGAGTCACGTCTGTGATTAGCCGACGGTTGGCATAACGCGGCTTAAGACTACTGCAAGCCAGTAGTAAATATGGAAATAATTCGTAGGGTTATCACGTGCGAATCACTTGTACTGTTAGGAGCCAAGTGATAGTTGACGATAGAGCCATGTATTTATCGCAGAAAGAACTTCGCTTCAGATTGTTTCAGTGCCTTTCGTGTAAATCTGCAGTTCTGCTAAGTAGTCAGTTGTCGTGACGTTACACCCGCCAATCACAGACGTGTGGTGTCGCAGTAACCTTGTTCTCATTGCAGTCAAATGAGAGACGTCACTTCACAAAGACATACTGCCAATAGCCATGAAGCAGAGCTGCAGATGTGTACGTAAAGCACTGAAACAAATTGGGGTAATTTTTTTTCGTGGCCCTAATAATCGAGTGTGGCCAGTGATTTCTGAGTAAGAGATTTTGGTCAGCGCTTAAGAGTGCGTGATAGATAAACAAACGCTGAAAACATCAATTGATTTCACCCGTTTTTTCGAAGCCAATATGGATAAATTACTCAATGACAATCATAGATAATGGTATTTGCCTACTTTATGAGTAAATAATTATCCGAAATTACTAATTCGTTACGCGTGATCTCTTGCGCTGCAGTTAAATGCACGAGGTTCCGGCGTCAGAGATTGTGTCTCAGAAGTTCGTAACACTGGAAACCAATTTGTTGAAATCGTTGGCTAAAACTACTGTCTAGGATTGCTTTTGTTTAATTTTCGCAAATTGGTTTCAAGAAACCTACAGATATAGATTAACGCTTTTAGCGTTGAATTATGTACCACGCCCTCTTAACAATGAGGTCTTAGGAGCTGGTGAGGGGAGACATGAGGTGGGTACGGAGCGGTGCCGGAATTGGAGGGGGGGGGGAAACGGGACATCCCCGAGAAAACCCGCAGGCCAACGGCATCGTCCGGCACGATACCAACATGCGAGAATTCGGGGACCGACCTCGCCGGGAATCGAACCCAGATCGCCTTGGCGAATGGTCTGGCCATTCGGCCACCGCTGTCCCTGTCAGTGCTTGTAAAGACTGAGAAATCTAAGCTGTCGGAAGATGAATCTGCGAGATTGAGGCACCTCTACTCATCATCTCTAGGTGAAAGTCGACCAACCGGTGTTAAAGTCTTAATGTCGAGGACTTCTTTGCACTCCTACAACCCCTTTCCACCCCTCGGTTTTTTATAAAGGCGGTCCTCTTCAAAAACATTGCGGACGTCGCCAATGGCCAGTCGAGTTTTCTCCGCGTCCTCCCTCTTCCCACGAAGCTACATTCCATCGCCATATTCACAGTCCGCACAGTTGAATCCTTTCACCTCTCACTGACGCTGACATTAAGGTCAGACTAACGCAAGGTTTTCCTTAACATTCGCCCCAACACGAAGGTGAATACGAAGGAAAATAGAACTTCAAATACTTGAACAATTTCCCCTTCAAAATCTCAGGTTTGGGGAGGAAAAAAATGGGCGAAATTCTCCAGGGACGCATTTCCGTCCGGTGGAGGGATAAAAGTATTTGAATGAGGGTGGTGGGGGCGGGTGAGCAGTTGATGTATTCAGCAATCCGATCTCTCATTTTACAAGGGATCTTCACATTACACTACAGGGAGAGAGAGAGAGAGAGAAGGGAAAAAATACGACCTGCTTCGCGACTGGAAACTCAAATCGGCATTCACACTCGGGGGCGGAATTTTAATCGTAAAATTATAAGTCGGCAATGCCGTAACTTTCATGTTGGTGGAGGGGAGGGGAGGGAGGAGAATTGTGTACGTGGGAGATGAAGAATATATCTCCGCGGCCGTGTAGTCAACAGCCGAAAACTCGCCGAGTAATTAGAATTTTTTTTATAAAAATTAAACTGCTTTCCTGGTGATACGCGGAGGAGAAAGTAAAGCACAAAATCTCGCCAACGACATTTGTTTGCATATAACTTTTTTACTACACGTGTCGAACACACCTGCTTCTGCTATGCAAGATCGTACGGGCACCATCTTAAAGGTGCACAAGTGCGATAAAATCATAATTTTATATCTTTATGAAATTGTGTTAGTTTTGTAGACGATACTCGTGAGCACAATTTCCTCTTACGAAATAATTTTATCTCGCATAGTTTTCTTTTAACAGTGCGTCAAATTAAAAATTGACATGTTCTGCTGCCATGCAAATAGTGATAAATCCAATTGACCTACGTCAGTGAAACAATTCATAGTGAAATAGCATGCCACGGACTACGAAATAAAATATTTTGAAAAAAAAAATCCCGTGAACTATTTTAGTATTTAAAAAAATTTCTTAGTTTTCAACTTTTTTCAGTACTTTTGCAATTTAAAAAAAAACTCAAAATTTTACGTCCTGTTCTTTTAAACACTTTATTACATAGCTCATGGGATGTAATATCACAGTGAATAATTTTACTCAAGTAGGTCTGTAGGTTTTCGCTATTTGTAGGGCCACGATTTTGTCGCGAAAAGATTTTTGCCCCACTTTGTTTCAGTGACTCACGTGCACATCGGCAGTTCTGTTTCAAGGTTATTGTCAGCGTGTCTTTGTTCAGACACGATTCTCATTTTACTGCACCAATCAGAATAAGATTATTGTGAGTCTGTACGTCTATAATTTGCCTAGGCCAGTAAGAGAAAAATCATCCAATCACAGACGATGTAGCAGATCTGCAGGTGTGCACATGCATCGAAACCATGTGTTGCAAAAATCTTTTCGCCATAAAATCGTGGCTCTAGCTATTTGCATGGCAGTAGAACAAGCAAATATTGACTTTGACGCACCGTTATGAGAAAACTATGACAGCTAAAATTGTTTCGTAAGAGGAAACAGTTCTCACAAGTTTCGTCTGCAAAACTAACACAATTTCACAAATATATTAAATAGGCCTATGTTTTATCGCACTTGAACACCCTTAAGCCCTTTCTACAATAGTGCGACGTTGCGACAGCGATACTGCGATAAAAATCATTGGCCAATCAGAGGCTAGATCACCGACACATAAGCTGCGATAGAACATGCTCTAACGCAGCGGCGACTGTCGCTTCAGGACAAGAAGAAGAAGAATTTCGTAAATAAATCAGCGTAACTAGAAGAAAGGAGAATATACCAGTGGCGTGTGGTGAGAGGTGCAGGTGTTTGCTCAGTGCTGTACAGTCTCGGCGCACGAAGCATGAACCAGTGACAACCGTGGAACTGAGTTTAATGCGGCCACTCGAGAGTTAGCTGCAAGGCACCCATTAAACACATGGTGTGACGTCAGCTACACAAGTAATACATAACTAGAGATGATGTTTTTTTTTCGCGGGAAAATTTGACTGTTTGCTGGGTTTCAACGCACGTTCAGTTTACCAGAAGATGACTGGCTTTAGCTTGTACGTGGAGCTGTTGCCCTATTTGACTGAGCCAATAAGATTCCCGCTGTTGTAATATGTAGGGCCACGATTTTGTCGCGAAAAGATTTTTGCCCCACTTTGTTTCAGTGACTCACGCGCACATTGGCAGTTCTGTTTCAAGGTTATTGGCAGCGTGTCTTTGTTCAGACACGTTTCTCATTTGACTGCACCAATCAGAATAAGATTATTGTGAGTCTGTACGTCTATAATTTGCCAAAACAAGTGGTAGTAAAATCATCCAACCACAGACGATGTAGCAGAGCTGCAGGTGTGCACATGACGCATCGAAACCAAATGTTGCAAAAATCTTTTCGCCATAAAATCGTGGCTCTAGTAATATGTTATGCCTGTTATTGGTCTGCAGGCAGCTACGTTGGGTCAGACGTACATAAACCACATAACTTGTGTTGCAATTAACTACAGCGTCTCAAGGGTAGGTTGGTGCAAAACATTTTCGCGATATACCATAATCTCTATACATAAGTAATGTCCGCGCGCCAGCTCTGAGTTCCTGGCGGGTATGTGTTTTTCGCACGTAAATATGTTAGTAACAGAACAAGGCCCAATAGCATGCGTGGCACATGTTAGCCATAGTAACGTCGTAAGTTAGGACATGTTTGATACTGTGTTACTGTAGCGTACATGAAGTTTACGAAGAAAAATGTATACATGCCAGGGACTCGAGAGTTGGCGGGCGGACAGTACATATGAGAGACTGAGGTGCACATGAGGAAGTAAACATGTACAGTTGAGAACATACTCAGCTTACCTTGCAACACCTTCACCACACGCCACTGAATAATACCAAAGTAAAAAAAAAAAAAACAACAGAACTGGACGAAAACGTGAATGATAAAGATTTAGGTAAGATGAGAGTTTATATCCTCTACAAATTCCATACACAAGCCAGAACAGCGCGCCAATTTATCTCTTCATTTGTCTCATTTAGCTGTCATTTTTGTCGACAGAGGCCACCGCAAGGCATGAAACGTCCCGCTACTGTGGCAGTATTGTAGAATAGAGCAGCGACATTCCACATGCGGAGATCACAAATCGCGCAGATCGCTGCCGTACACTGAAAGAAAAATTTTGTAGCAAGTATTCCCTGCTAAGTTATTTGATAGAAACCACAAAACAAATATGTAGTGTGTGTCAACAAAAGGTTTTTGTTGTGACCACAAAATAAAATTTCCATGGCAAATACCTACAAAATATTTTGTAGTCGACACAAAATATTTTTTTTTTTTCGTGTAGCGTCGCACTACCGTATAAAAGGCTTAAGGGTGCCGCCTACCCACGCGTGAGAGACTCAAAAACGACGGAGCAGCAAGGTCGACATTGAAGCGCGCATCAAATGCCGCGTCGCCTCAACGAGCCAAGCGCTGAACTAGCGTGCAAGGTTCCCGCCGAACGGTTTTTGCTATGGAACATTAAGCGGTGACCATACCATTTTATTGGTGGAAAATCTGTAGTAAAGTTCAGTGCAGGTCGCAACCTGAGTTTCGCGTACATCCAGTAAGTACATTTTGAAATACGGCAGTTTGAAAAGGCCGTTTATAGCCATGTTGGAGGTCTTAGAAACAGTGTTTTTAATGAGCGTGGCGTCTTAAAAATGAGTTTCCGACCTTGTCTGAAGTTTATTTTCTTTTCGTACTTTGGCACAATGGGCCTACGTGAAAAATTTTCGTAGAAAAAACCTGTTTACGAACACACTGCAAGATATTTGAAGCGTGGGGTAGGCGGCCGCCTTAAGGAGGCGAAAAACATTCTTACAACCTATCATTTTGTGATGACAGTCACTATACGTCGAGTCAAGAGTACATACTGAGGAACAAAATACAATTTTTTCCTCCGGATTAAGCTGCATAGAAACTGCATATGAGAACAACGGTATAGATTTTAGTGAATATAATTTAGTACTGACTTGTTTCACTACGTAGCGTGCACATCTGTAGATCTTCACGGTTATTGGCAGAACGTAATTCATTTGACTGCGCCAATCCTAATAAGGTTGTTGCGGCACCGCACGTCTGTGATTGGCGGCTGCAATCCCCGAGTCTCCGAGAGTTTAAAACATCCTATCACTGACCTTAAAGTGCAAAAGTGCACATAAGGCATTGACACAAATTGGTGTTAAAATCTTTTTCACCAAAAATCAAGTGACCTAAACGAAAACCGAAACAACAAATATGTCTGCAGTTTTGTTTAAAATGGTTTTCATTAGGTTGGGTAATTTTTGAGACGGCAAATACTATGGTTTCAGTTAATTACGCAATACTTTCAACGAAACTGCCAAACAGTGACGTCTAGGGCCCTGAAAAAATTCGCGTTTTATTTTAGGCACAAGCCAGAATTCCAGTAACTGTAACTTCGCATCACTTTCACAATTGGTCCTTGTAGGGCTAGGAATATTTGGCGAGTTCAACGACCAACATGCTAGAATCCATTATCCTATGTATACCGAAGCATTTGTCCACTAGCTGCTACTCATTCAGACAACAGGGAATGAACGAATAGACGGGGCTTGAGTATGCATAGAACATTGGATCCTAGCATGCATGTCATTGAACTCGCGAATTTTTCCTAGCCCTACTTATAGGACAACTCGGCTGAGCCAATAATAAAAATATAATTAAATGCAAGCCCATATCATAGTCACAGACTAAATAGTAATACAGACGTGAAATTACGAGGCGGCTCGTTTGATACAGGCGAATTTCGCCGCTTATTGGCTGCCCGAGGTTGTTGATACCAGCCCCGTGTATGTTTGGTTCCTGCATTTTACTACATGTTTCCTATTGGCTTGGCTGCCGGGTAGCAGACTAGCTGCCTTACGCTGATTGGCAGTAGGCGTTTCCGCCATGTTGATGGCCAGGGAAGCCATTTTGCTGGCGTGTGTGACTGAGTTCGCCGTTCTACTGGCTATTTCACTTCTGTATTCCTAACTATCCTGTGTCACAGTGTCGGCGAGCAGCTAATGAACAGATGGTGTCTGCTTGATGACGCATACATTCTTGAAAACTAGCCTACAGGTAAGTGAATACGCGAATTTTTCCCGTCTCTAGTTGATGTCTGCTTCCGTTGAAGCTTTAAGAAATAAATGCAAAACAATACGTACAGGGGAACATAGCCTAAAGGCCCCGCTTCCCTGTTTAGCAGTGGTTTCAATATTTTTTGTAACACAAATTAATACATATATCAAAAATTCCTTTGGCAGTTTTAACACTTACATATCAACGTTTTTATATGAATTTTTCTGTTGCAGTACATCAAACTGAATTTTAGATTTTTGCCCCCGAAATAGAACACATTTTGTTGTGAAAATAAGCCAAAATGAAGCAAAATAATTTTTTTTCTCGCAAACGTTACATCATTTTAAGAAACGGTCTGGTAAAATTGTGTATCGTATGACTAGAAACACTGGAAAATCGCGAAAATATTTAACATTGTCTCCAATAAACTGTAGTATGTCAATCGTAACACGTGTGAACAATTTTCTGGCAAATCACACACGTTCTGTGTTAAAACTGTACAGTTCTAATTGGGTCTGTTGAAGAGGGATATAGTGCTTCGTATACACTATAGCTAGAGACAAGCAAAATTCGCGTTATTTTCTGACAGCTGACTAGACTCCAAGTGACTATAGGCTGGTTCGACGTCTCCCGCTTGCCGATATTGTCGTGACTTGCCGCGGAGAATGCTTACACGGCAGAGAGGCCAATCTCTGTAAAGACATTACACACGTAAATAACAACACATAAAAGTTCGTGGCCAATTGAATCGCAGATTATGCTCTGTTATGTATAGGCAAGTGAAGTTTAGTTTGCTACCAAATGATAACGCGAATTTTGCATATCTCTAACTATAGCCAATATAGGTGCAAAACCTTCAGTGTTATACATAGCATGTTGAAGCCTAGCAAACAATCAACTTTTCCCGCGAATTACCAGTGTCTCTACGTATGACTGTACACTGTCTAAAATGTTTTCAAAGCATTTGGTTTAAAAATATTTCAGTTATTTGCAATTGTTTGAAATAAACGGGAAATCATGGCCTTAACTAAAGGCAGATGCTCAAACTCTCGCAATCGGCGGGCGAAAGTGTCTTCGCGGTGTGTATTCGGTCGAGCGGCTCAAGTAACGAGAAGAGTGCGACGCGGGGAAGGTTCGCACGAAAGAACTGCGGTGGCATACACGTCGAGCCTGACGACCCGCGTGGGACCCTCCCCTCCCCCCTACAACAACTTTCCAACCCCTCTCAGTCGGACACAGTAAACCGTTTGAAATACTGCCCGCCGGTAAAGAAGACGCTCTGGCAATTAAATATGCAACGGGGGTGCAGCGGTCGCGACGACCCCCTCCCCTATTTTCTCGTCGTGCCACCCCTACTCCACCCTCTTCTTTACCGCCGGGCATAAAACGGACCGTAAAAATCTTCCGAATGGCACGGGAGGCAATGCGAGTGCAGACGCTAAAAGAAGTGGTAAGGTGGAGGGGGAGAGGGGGTGTGGAAATGAACGCCGGGGAAATGGTCTGCGGGCCATAAAGCTCTGTGCTAGAGGATACAATGTCACTGCAGTATTTAGCACGACGTGGAGGGGAGGTTTGACAAGGGGTGCGGGTGGTCGCCCGTGGACAGAGGTCATCCCAGCCGGTCTAAAAGTTCCCGCCAAGGTGCTCGATTGTCTGCGTCAAACTGCGTCCCAGGCTTCATCTGGCTCGCTTTTACGACGGAATTAATTCGTAAAATTAAAATAAAAGGCAAATATTTCCACACGCGTGCGTCGCACAATATTAAGACAAGACCTCGACTGAAGTTACACACCCGCTGAGGGCAATAAAAAGGGAAGCGTGTATATTATATGTGCGACTATAGAACATACTCACAGAGCAATACAGCATTTATGCAAGGAGAACTTAACTTGTGCACATTATTTTCGAAACAATACATTTCCCATGGGTAAATAAAGCGCTATGAATAAGTAATTTAATTTGCGGGAGGTACGACTGGTGAAACATCAACCAAAAGCTTAGCAATTATACAAAACAATAGTTAGATAACTTTAGCGCAAACTCTCTTGCCGGAATATAATTCAAACTAGATCTCATGAATATACCGGCAGAAACGCATAACACTAGCAACAACGTTTGCTACAAAATTGGCAAAATATACTTCTGATGTGACATTTTTAAATAGTCTTTAAAACTTACGTTCAGTTGTAAATTTCAGTATGCTTATACAATTTCCGTGTTAAGGCCACAGGTTCCTATTAATGCTATTTTAGTTAGTATTATTTTTTAAGTCCTGAAAATGAGCAGATATTGCATAACGGTTATGTGGAAATTTATATTATGTAGCCTAATTTTTTTCAAAACATAATTTTTTTATAACTTTACAGAATTAATGACTTTAAGAAAATTATGTCGATAATTAACAAATATTATAAAAACTTATGTTTTGAAAAAATTCTGCTATAGAGTAGAAACTATTTCAACATTTGTTCGTAACGGTTTTACATTATCTGCTTCCTCACAGTATAAAACAAATAAAACTCACGAAAACAGCATAAATAAGAACCCGCCTACAACCAGCTGAACTGCGTTGGAGATGATTAAATATACAAGCTTATTTTCGAAAATAACACAATTTTCAAACTGATCATGTAGGCCTGTGTTTGCAAGTGATGGCTTGCCACTTATATCACGGGAGCATAATAGCGATTCTTTGTTCGGCACTGATCGGGGAACTTGGAGGGGTCGAGCCGCCACCCCTCACGTGCCATGTTCTGTGCAGACACCCTCCCCCTCCTTACCCCGTCCCCTGTGTCAGTTGAGGTTACATAAGTTTTACTTTCGGTTAGTTCAAATACAAAAAAAAAAAAAATGCTCTTCGTTTAATAGAAGGACGGTTTCGCTAGGTTAGCGCACTACATTAATTGTTACTGTAGTTACTTAACATAGTAAAACCGTTCTTCGATAAAGCAAATATATATATAAATATATATATATACATAAATAAATAAATAAATATATATTTATTTATATATTTTATTTAAGGGCACTGTCTACAGCAATTTTCACTGTCATATTTTAATATTTATAACTTATTTGAACCACAACAGTATTTTTTATTTTAGACATCAATTACGACCAAATTATGCTATTATGAAATTTTTCTCTCATATATTTTGCGTAATGACTCGAACGTTAAACGTTGCATGTTACGGTTTAATGTACGCCACTAAAACCAACTGACATACCAAACTAAAAAAAAATTACAGTAAATAACTATGTTGTAAACTACTACGTCTCCTATATAAAAACAAAGAAAAAAGTGTGTTTCTATTTTTTTTTTTAATTATTAAATTTTAGAAATTTTAATGTCAAATATTAGGCTAGTAATTACTTTTTAATACATTTTTTTTTATTTTTGGTTTTTGTATAGGAAATTTTGTCGCCCACAGTATCTTTTTCATTGTAAATTTTTCGGTTTGATATGTTAGTTGGTTTTAACGACCTACACAAAACCGAAACTTGCAAATATTGGTCATTACGAAAAAACAATGAGAAATAAATCAATTCCATAACAGTAAAATTTGGTCACAATTTATGCCTTAAATGAGTGGGAAAAATATCTGGTACAAATATAAAAATAAAGATATGACGATGAAAATTATTGTAGACCGTGCTGTTAAACTAATGTGAACTGCCATATGAGGGGGGGGGGGGGGGGAGGTAGGCCCAGAAGTGGGTGTGTGAGTCGTTGCGGCTAGACTCCTGACTATCAGTGCCGAACAAAGAACCACTTTGCCCGGCTGGCGACACAGTCTCGGGCGAGGACGACTGGAATGCCGAGATGGAGTGCATGTCGACCCTCATGACTGCGACGCAAATGTGATCCCCCCCCCTCCTTCATCTCTTCTCCTAGAGGGCGTGTAGTGCCGACGTCAAGCGCCCACATCCCGGGCAGTCGCCTCGCCTGCCCGCACCACCGGGTTATAAATAATTCCAACCCGTGTCAGCTTCATTACAGGACTCTGCCGCTGCAATCAGGATCTTCCCCACAACCCTTCACGACGAGCAGCAGTTACACGGGTTGCATACCACCCAGGCCCAACTGCGGACTACTCGGTACCCCTAAGTTCCAAAAATATGCTTTCTAGTAAAAGGGGAAAACTGCGACGAACGTAAAAACTATTAAGATAATTACAGGAGTTTATCTCTAACAGCAAAATATAGGCACTGACAGCTCATTTTGATGTAATTAACAAAATCCGGTGTGTTTTCTCACTTAGATCATTTAGAACTTCCATTCTACATATCTAAGTAGAAACCCAGCACATTTTGGCGTTATAATCTGACAGTACGCTGGACTGCAAGTTCCTGTATGCTCATCTGACTGCTGCTGTTGGTCGGGCAGTAAGTAGGGCGCGACTGAAGCACTTGTTTTAATGGACGACTTGAAAAGAGGCGGAGCTTCAGTCAGGTGTGGGATACAATTCCTATCTCCATGGATAACGCAGCCGAACATAACATTCATTTAGCTGTTTGGCTTCACATGTCCCGGATGAGATGTACGTCAAGAAAATTGATTATTTGTTTGGAATTTGCCGCTTTTTCAGGTAAACCATGAAATTGAAACTAATATTTTTTACCCTTGCGTGCAAATCTATGAATGCGCAACATTGTTGCTTTCTGCAATTACCAACTAACAAATCAGCATGTTTGTAAACAAGCTTTGTTTCCCACAGTACTTTTCCCCTGCGGTGTGACGTCAGGGGGCGTGTATTTCAAGTCGTCCATTAACCAAACATTGCAACCACGATTTTATGGCGACTAGATTTTTCTGCATCAATTGGTTTCAGTGGCATGACTGCACATCAGCAGCTCTGATTCACGGCCAGTGACTGGAAGTTTCAACTGCCACTTGTCTTTGGTTTCTTATGGCAAATCACAGACGTATAGCGCCACAATTCCCTTACTCTGATTGGTGCAATCTAATGAGAGTCTCTTCTGGCGCTCCGCGTTGAGGTATTTAATTTAATATATTTTACGGCGAGTAAACATATAATAATATTTTAACTACTCTGGACTTTAACCAGCACCCATAATATGCAGGTCAGAACAGTAGTAGTAAGACTGGATTTATTTATTTGGACATACTCCATTGCGAAATAAATGACTGTCAAAAGAAAACTGAAAATAAGACAAGAAAACATAAATAAGCAGAGTATGCTTTAGTCACCAGGATACATACACAACATGAAATTCCAAAACTGGAATCTGGTCAGATAAAGCAAGGAACAAACAGAAAATAACAGAAATAATAAAATAAATAACAAAAATATAAAAATAGCTAAGTTGACATGCGACACAACGATGAGACGAAACAGAAACACAAACAGAAATGGAAAAACCATGGGTTTATAGAGAGTAAGCCCACTTATCCTGCTCAGCCAATGGGAGACGAGCCTTCTCCTGATTGGTCGCGCAGCATGTATTGGCTCTGATTGGTTGTGGTGGGTTGAGTATTTGTTTTTATTTTGTGCTGTAAATTTGTTTCTCTTTTAATCAATGGGATCCACATATTTTTTAATTCAATGCTCTGTTGACTGAAAATATTGTTATTGCTAATAATAAAGGCTGATTCTTTTATTTTTCTTTTAATTTGTCAGTTTCCTGTTTAAGTGGTTTAGATTCTTCCCAAAGGATTTTGTGGCTATTTTCCCATGCGTGTTCGGCCAGTCTAGATTTTTGGGTTTCGCCTTTTTTGCAATTGTTTTTATGTTCTTTTATACGGGTTGATAGAGCTCTGCCAGTTTCACCAGTGTACATATGGCCGCATTCGCAGGGTATCTGGTATACACAGTTGTGTGTTTGTAATTCTTCTGTGGCTGGTTTCACCCTGGTAACCATACTTTTAACGGTTGTTTTGGATCGGAATGCTGTTCGAAGTCCGTATTTGTTTCCTAGACGTCTTATTTTTTCAGAAAGGCCTCGAACATACGGAATAACTAGGGTTTCTGATGGTTTTTCTGTTTCTGTGGGCTTAAGTGTTCTGTTAGGTTTCATGTGCTGTTTGATGGTGTTTGTTGGGTAACCATTGGCTGTGAGTTCTTTTCTTATTTGGTTGTGTTCTTCAGCTACGGATTTCTTGTTGGAACAAATAATCTCAGCTCTGTTGGCTAGTGTGCGAATTATGCCAGTTTTTGTGCTTTTAGGGTGGTTGGATGCAAAATTTAGGTATTGGCCTGTATGTGTAGGTTTCCTGTATACTTTGGTTTCCAGGCTGCTGTTTTCCCTGCTAACTTGTACATCCAGGAAAGGAATGCTGCCATTGGTTTCTTTCTCATAGGTGAACTTTATTGATGGCCTCAATGAGTTTAGAAAATTCACAAATTCCTCCAGGGTTTCAGGTCCGTGTTGCCAGATAGTAAAAGTGTCTTCCACATAACGGATCAAGATTTTAGGAGGGCTATTGCTTTGGCTAAGTGCTTCCTGCTCAAAGTTCTCCATGAATATGTTCGCCATGAATGGTGAAAGTGAAGAGCCCATTGCCATGCCGTCTGTTTGTTTGTAGAAACTGTCATTAAACTGGATGTTGTGGTGACACAGAGGGTAATCATTTCCATGATGGACGGAATTGGTATGGTTGTTCTGTCTTTTAGGTTTGGGTCAGCTTCCAGCTTGGCCTTGACAATGTTGAGAGTTTCTGCCACAGGTACATTGGTAAAAAGGCTTTGGACATCAAAACTCACAAGGGTGTCGGTGTTTTCTATTTTCAATGTTTTGGCTAT
>PNEQ01088256.1:0-20400 GCA_003012365.1 Medauroidea extradentata | reverse complement strand
AGGGTTCAACAATTTTTAGGAGATATTTTGATAGTTTTTGGCATGGAGCATTGCAACAGCTGATAATCGGGCGCAGAGGCATGTCAGGTTTATGAATTTTTGGAAGACCATATATGAGGGATGACCTACTGCTGTATGGCGTCAGCTCTGATCTTATTTTGTCTGGAAAGTGACTTTGATGTTTTTTCAAAGTTTGGTACACTTTTCGTTCAATGCTGACAGTGGGGTCTTTTTCAAGGTGTTTGTATTGTTCAGTGGTAATGAGATCTGTGATTTTTTTTTCCGGCAGATAAGGGCCGTTCTACTGTAGTACTAGATAAATCAGATTACGACAAAAAAAAAAGCAGAAATTATACATGAAGTAATCTTCGTTAACTTGATGGAATAAGCCTAACTCATCGCTTCTCTCCACACTGCCATAAAACGTTCACCGAAATTTAAAACGTGTTTAGTTTTATTTCGGTACATCAAATGTTGTAAAACTTTTTTCCAAAATTTAAAATGTTTTTTTTTTTCGGTACGTTATCTAAAATGTTTTGAAGGGGAAAATACAGAACACGTGGCCAAAATATAGTTAACTTATTAAATTTCGCCCTCTATTACCACTTCAAGGCCCAATCGATACGAATACGTAAAATTTAACAGGGCGAATATTCTCCAGCCGAATACAGACTAAACTGTAAACAGGCATCGTTCATGATATTTCCATTAAGTGAAAATGCCAAATAAAACAATTGCAAGAAGCAGCGATAGAGCAGAAAAGAATTTTACGGCCCTTTCAAATAACGCAAGCGATACCGGGAAAAAAAGCCGTTAAAGCTGTTGACAACTAAGTTTATAGCGCCGCATCAATCCATCAGAGAAGTTGGTTTATTGGTCGTTTACCAACATGCCGGCAGAGCGAAGAGGGACGAGTTTATGAAACAAGGTCGATCCGATATCAGTGCGCGCGCGCCCGTCCGTCCTCGCTTGGCACACGAACGATGTAACGTGTTATTTGTTAAACTAAACTGCCTAACACACACAATAAAAAATTGTATTTTTACAAGAAAAAACTTGTAAACTAATATCTAAACATTATCAGTCTTGGCTCTACGACAAGAAGGTCGCAAGTATTTAAAATGGTCTAAATTTCTTAACACCCGTGGCAGATATATTTATGAGTAAGAATCTTTGAAGTGAAACATAATAATCTTCAAAGGCTTGTCACATTAAAAAAAACTATACATTTAAAAAAAAATCTTGGAAACTAGTTACCAATAATTTTATTGTGGCACCGTAAATCATTTTTGTAAAACGTATAAGAATTAATTTGTAAATGTACGATTACTATTTGTAAACATACAAAACATTTCGTAAATATACAGACATATTTGTATATTTGCAAGAATTCCCTGTAACGTTTACAATACTTTGTAAATTTACAAATATATACATATACTGTATATTGGAAAACTAGTTTAAAAAAAAATATATATATATAACTAGTATCCAAAGAAGTTTTTGTAAAACTGCTAATATTTTTACTGTCCTGGTACGATATCGTGAGAACATACACTTTAAAATATGCATTTAAAGTTTTTACAAATAAGACATCTTTTATAAACATATTTCGGGGCACTGAAAATTGGTCAAATACTGCTATTAAGACTGCTGCATCTGGAGAAATATCAACCAGGATAACAGCGTCAATGATTTTAGGTGAAAATATTTTAGCGTCAGATTGTTTCAATCTCTTTCATGGGTACCTTCAGCTATGCTTCATGGTTATTGGCATAGTGTACCTCACATGTGCAGAGGCGTCACTCATTGGACTAAGCCAATCAGAACAAAGCTACTGAGACACCACACGTCTGAGATTTGCAACGAGACGCCGAGAGTTAAAAGGAACATCCAATGACGGACCACGAATTAGAGCTACAGTTATGGACATAAGGCACTGAAACAAGATGGTCCAAAACGTCCCACGAAGTGCCACCGTAACACGAAAACTTTTGTTTTTAAAACACTTCTGCGTGCAGAGTAAGTATCGGGATTCGCGTGTTAAAATGTAAACCTACCCTTCTTCGTGATGCTAAGTCTTAGAACTTCAGTAAAATAAATATATTAATAATTACAATTGCGATTTTATATTTGATACATTGGTGACTTATTGCTGAAACTACACATGCCAGCTATCTGTTGGTAACCTAGAGAACTCTGTGTACAGATCCATCCAAATTTTGTGAAGCCAGCAAAGAGTTTTATCACGATATTAAGGATCATCAAAATATAGAGATGATGGTATTTCGTGAATATGTTTTGTGGCAACATACCCTTGAAAACACTGTAGTTAATTGTAACACATATTATTGGGTGATGTCAGAGTCATCTTCAGCAGAAGGCCCCGGCCTTAGATCTGGCAACCCTGTTAGGAAGGGACATTTTAACACTTCTTTGGTTTCGCTAACGGCGGTGGCTTTCCCTGATTCGCCGGTATGTAGGAAAGAATAACGAATCAGACACAATCATAGCGTTTGGAGAGCTAAAAGAAGAGTTAAAATTACCCTTGTGTGCAGTGTTGCCAGATCTAACGCCGCGGCCTCCTCCTAAAGACGGCTGTGGTGATGTACGTCTGGCACATCGTAGCTGTTTACAGATCAATAACAGTCATCAAATATTACGATAGCGTCTCGGTCATTTACACTATATCTCCTTCAGATAAAAACAATTTTCTTATTCCAGAAATGGAAAAATTTCTGCAGGACTATACATATGGAAATAAATAAACACGAGTGAGTGTTTTAGAATGTTATATTAAGCCTCAAAACACTTAGTTGGGGTTTCAAAAACTGTAAGACTTTAGTAAATACGGACTAGTTAACACGTAAATACCAGGGACGCACCCAGAATTTGGTTAGGTGGGGGCACGAGACGATATATAATATAAACTGTCACAGAACATACAAATTTTTAGTTTTATGTTTATAAAGTAAGTCACATTCTAAGTTTGTTATAAATTGACTGCTACACTTTAGTTTTGCCTGTTGATTTTCGGTTTGACACAAATGTTATTTCATAATGCACACAACTGGGGAGTGTCTATATATATATATATATATATATATATATATATATATATATATATATATGCAACTGTTAGCAACAAGCTGTCAGTACTTATATGGCTTTCAATAAGCTGTAAAACTAAAATTTTTATTTTATTTTCAAGATTTCTTAATTCCATTAGGAAATTGAACAACTTGCGCATTATTCCTACTGGTATTAATGATAAACGTTTTAAGGTATTTCTCTTTGGGGTGGCACGTGCCCCTAGTTCCAACCCCCTGGGTGCGCCCTTGGTAAATACTAATCTTTGTCCTCACCAAGACTCTGGGGTAGGCAGCGTCCTTAAAACCTAGGGTGGATGGGGACAAATTAGTAGTAAAACAGTAACAATAATTAGAGACGATTGTTTATCGTGGGAACACTTGTTGTTTGCTGGTTTTAAACTTACGTTCAGTTTATTAAAAGATTACTGGCTTTCGCTTGTACGTGAAGCTGTTACCTTATTTGACTGAGCCAATAAGAATCCCGCTACTGTAGTATTTGTTACCAGTTATTGGTCTGCATACAGCTACGAGGCCTCAGACGTATGAATAGTTATGCGATTACCGGTCTCGTTTAAGAATAAAAAGATAATTATCATAAAAGCAGTAGAAATTATGCATAATTGCACCCTCAACCGAGAAAGACGCACTGCTGCGAAGGCAACGAGGATTCAGGGCTTCAAGGATTATTCCTACGAAATCGGAAACAGCCATGTCTTCTCCGGAATGTGAGCTTCATCGTAGCGCCACCTCGTCACGGGAATGAAAGGGTGAGAGGTTTGAGGAGGGGGGTGAGGGTTAAGAAAGAGAAGCGATACAATCACCCGCTGGAGTAGGTCGTACTGGATGTTACTTCCCCGACTTCTCGGCTCCTAAAAAGTTGTACGGGAGCTGGCGTCGACGCGCCATACCTGTCTGGGCGTAAAAGGTTGGTTCGGAAGTGGAGCAGGGGTTGGGGGACACACCCACCTTCACCAACACGGGGGCCATGTAGCTCGTCCCGCCAGAGGTCCCTGATTAGATTTGGCGCGCGCCCGCAGCTTCTTCTCCATCGCTTCCTTCATTCAGCTCGCCTGCCGGGGTACACGTTTCTTCACTTCCAGTCTCCCTCTCCATCCCACCCCCTTCCTAGTCAACCAACCACCCTCGCAAACAGCTACCGTCAACAGCTGGCTCCAAGCTATCTCGGCATCGACGATACACCGGCGCCGGCAGGAACATCGGTACGTCGCTCGTCAAACACGCACACCTTCCAGACATTCCATTTTCACCAGGTTGACGCCGGGCACTGCCGCGCCGTGAGGACGACGTCTGTGCAGACGATCAGAAGATATCGTCACACGCAGTCCTGGCGACAGCAAGGATTAACAAAGGTGCGCACGTGAGGTCTAGAAATACGACGACAAAGCGCGGAACCACACTTCACCCTAACCTCTAGGCTTAAGTCAGTCTTCTCGTATCAACGAGTGATTCAGGGGTGGCCATATATTATGATGTAATGTTAACAACAAAGGTGTATTTTACACGGCTGTACCTTTTTAATGGTTTTTCGTAATTACTTTCGTCACTAAAAAGGACGACAAAAACACTCATTTTCGCTATTTTCGGCGACAAATAATCAACCTAAGGTGCACATATAAATCCTGAAATGTGTGCATACAAGTGTAAAGTTGTTTGAATGTAATCCCGAAGTAGACATAACTCACGTACGTTAAGCAGACATCGAATTTTTGTAGTTCTGCATGCTGCTCGGATGGCCTGTGCAGGCGGACATCTTGTTCAGTAGAGTCGCCCACGGAAAGCCTAAACCCCAGTTCAGCACCAAACAGCCCTCACCACACACCAATGGCAACCACAAACTGATCAAATCGTATTGCGGCGAGAGAAACTTCACAGGGGAAGTACCGGCGAAGGCGTCGACAGCTCGACGGCCATACGTCGGCGGCGCCACGACGGCTATAGTTGCGCCGAACTTCCAAGAGGAGGAAGAACGGGAATTTACGACGCGAGAACTGGAGAGGGAGAAAGAGAGGGGGGAAAAAAGGAAATGTCGCAGTGCGGGAGCTGTTCGGAAATGTATTACGGGTCAGGTGATAACTTTCGTTTTATGACTAACACCGGCCGAAGAATACGATATACCTTCCCCTCGTATTCCATCCGAGACGCGCCTGTTTATCCATAGCACGTTCTTGAAACTGGAATTGAATAGCGCGAGGGGTGTATACAGGGTGGTCTGTAAACAGCGGGTAAGCATGCCGCATACTAAAGGCCAGAGGTACGCCTTTATTCCGAGGTGGCGCACTGAAAATACACTGGACAAGCATTCACGAGGACCTGGGTTCAGTTCTAAACCACGCTTCGAAAATTGTTTACGGTTAGAGCCAGTAATTTTTGGTGAAAAAATTTTGCAACAATTTGTTTAAATGCCTTACCTCCAATTCTACAGATTTGCTTCTCGGTACGGTAGATGTGTATATTGATTTGACTGCGGCAATGGACGACTTGAAATACACGCCTACTGACGTCACCGCAGGGGAAAAGTACCGTGGGAAACAAAGCTTGTTTACAAACATGCTGATTTGTTAGTTGGTAATTTCGGAAAGCAAAAATATTGCGCATTCATAGATTTGCACGCAAAGATAAAAAAAAATATTAGTTTCAATTTCATGGTTAAGATACGTAAATACATAAGATTAATGTTTTCCTGAAAAAAAAAACAGCAAATTCCAAACAAATAATCAATTTCCTTGACGCAACCAAGTAATATACGGAATGCCTTTAAAAGAATTTAAGATATTTTGGTAGAATTAAAATATATAAATTTTTTAAGCAACAAAAAACATTCCGTTTAGCTGTAAACGGAATTTTTGCGACGTAAGATACAGTTTCAAGAATCGAATTTTTTTTTTAATTTAAACGTTCTAACAGTTTGTATCATTGTCACGAAAATAAAGTATACTAACATATAAAATGTGGTATTTCAATGACATAACTACGCGATAATCAACAATTCACTAACTTGTCTTTGACTTTATTTTTAAAACTATTTCGTCTGAATTTCTTTATTTGTTGAGAACTAAACGGATTTACTTTGTAACTGGCATTGCTATACAAAAACATTATTACTTTTATTTAAGACTCACGCTGCGTTACCCTTAAGTTGCCGGTCAATGCAGATATTTTTATTTTTGTCAGGCTACCACGTGCCAGTAAGTCCCACCGGCCGCCTACCAGCCACGCTGTTTCTCGTGCGTCTCTTATTCAACAAGTGAACAAAAGAACACTGCTGCATCGAACTCAGGGAGGGGAAACTGCGGCGGCAGCATCCGAGATGTGAATGCCACACGCAACTCTATGCATAATCCACGTGCCGCGCGCGCAAAAAAAAAAAACTCTCGATTCGGAGTTCCTGCGACAGAGTTATACTCGAGTCATAAGTTATCTTTAGAGTTCCTCTGCGACAACGGCAGATAAAACTTTGAGACTGCAACTCTTCATTCGTCAGCCCAAGACTTTTAATAATGCATCAACTACCGTGTGCGTCCATGCGTTATGCAAGCTGTGCGTGAATTGTGACGCACGTGTCCGGCCGATTGTGATCGGTATAAAAAACTGAAGGACGTTTGTACCATTTGGCAGGTTATACTTTGAAGACTACAAAAAAAAATTATAACTACAAAATAGTATATACAAGATCATCTCGGAAATGTGGGTTTGTATCGTTCTGGGTATTTTCTGACACGTATTTAAAATTTGAAAATGTGACACTCCGAGGTCTTATTTACTTGGGAATAACTATCTAAAGAAATAGTGTATTACGCCATTCCAATAGTGTGGTCTGAAACAAACTGGAACAAGAGGCAAATTAAATGATATACATCATCAGCGAACTTATATAACTGTAGCAGGAGTAGTAGGTGCCGGTAAGGGGGGGGGGTACAATTGGAACGCTCTCGAATCAGTGACTACAAAGAGGAAAAAGTAAGGGCGTTAAACGCGTAAAATTTAATTTTTTATATTTGTACCAAACGCTGTTCGTCAACTTTTGCTTATCAGATAACACGTCATTTTTTGCATGAACACATCACTCACCAAATACACAAAAGGGCCATTTCGGTGTAGCCAAAATATAAAAAAAGTAATTAACTAGGGGTAATGAATTCAAAACTACAGAACTTGATAGTATATTAATAGATTTTATGACATGTTTGACAAAAGTTACTTTTGGAAATTTAATTATTAACCAAAAGTCAAATTTATGCAACAATTTACTCATTTTCATTATATTTTAAAAATTATAAAAGTTTATCGCTTTATGTTTACAAGAGTGTCTTGAAGTAGTTCATATCTTTAAGTATCAATATGAATTATTTTGTTTCTGCCAGTTAATTATTTTTTATTATTGTTTCTGCCAGTTAATTATTTTTTATTACTTTGGCTCCACCGCAAGTGTAATTTTGTGACTTTGATAGGTGAATCTTCTAAAGCTATGGGACCTAATTGTCTTTATTTGGGGACATGACATGTTATCTGATGTGTAAAAGTTGAACAGTGTTTGGCACAAATAAATTTTTTTAAATTTTTAAGAGTTCAACGTCCTTAAGGCTCGGTTTCACTCTGCATGTTAAATTATTTTATTCTTAGCTGTTTTAAAATTCTGGAAAAAATAATTAATCTGATGTTACATAGAAAATCATATTTACGTAGCGCTACAGAGCAGGTATTGCGATTTAGTTGTTGACGTATAACTAGCCCGCAACCATTATAAGAGTGTTTTAATATTCATAACCTGCTGGTCTACTTGAGGCCTACGATATCACTAAGAGATGATGATATCGCGAAAATGTTTTGTGCTAACATGCCCTTGAAAACACTGTAGTTTATTGCAATACATATGATTGGGCGATGTAGATCTGACACAACGTAGCTGTCTGCAGACCAATAACAGTCATTACATATTACATTAGTGGGATTATTATTGGCTCAGTCAAATGGGGTAACAACTCTATGTGCAAGCTAAAGCCAGTAACATTCCGATAAGCTGAACGTGCGTTGAAACCCAGCAAATAGTCAAGTTTTCCCGCGATAAACCATCATCTCTAGATATCACATATTGTCTTCAGGATGTACAAGACAATGAAGACTAGCCTGTTCCCAGACTATAAAGTGAATCTTGCATGTCTGTCTTAAGAGGGCGTTGTACATAATTCAACGCTAAAAGCATTAATCTATAACTGTAGGTTTCTTGCAGCCAATTTGCGAAAATTAAACAATAGCAAACCTAGACAATTTTTTTTCCCAAGTTTTAAACAAAATTGTTTCCAGTGTTACGAACTTCTGAGGCACAATCTCTGACGCCGGAACCTCGTGCATTTAACTGCGGCGCAAGAGATCACGCGTAACGAATTAGTAATTCTCGATAAATATTTACTCGTAAAGTTGGCAAATACCATTATCCAGGATTGTCACTGAGTATTTCATCCATATTGGCTTCGAAAAAAGCTTAGGAATCAAATTATGTTTTCAACGTTTATTTATCTACCACGCACTCTTAATGAGTGAAAGTTAGATACACTGATTTTTGGTGAAAACAATTTTGGACCAACTTGTGTCATTGCCTTACGCGCACATCTGCAGCTGTGCTTCGTGGTTATTGGTGGCGTGTCTTAGAGTAGAGACGTCACTTATTTGACACCACCAATCATAATGAGACTGCTGTGACACCACGCGCGTGTGATTTGCAGGTGCAACCCCCAAGTGTCAGAGAGTCGAAAACATCCAATGACTGACCGCGAAGCAGAACTGCATATGTGCACACAAGTAATATAAACAAGTTGATGCAGAATTCTTTTCAACAAAACCAGGGGTTCTAGTTGGAGTATTACTAGCTTTGCTGTTTTGTTACATTCAACGACACCTTGTGGTAATATTAACCTAAGAGCAGGTCAACCTAACTGTATAATGTGCTCAATACTATAAACCCGATTATGAAGTTTGCTGGCGTTACAAGCTCATACCCTTAGTAACACCTTGTACTTCAGCACCGGTAAAATGCTGTAGTAAACATGTAAGATCAGGGACGCAACAACAGTGGGAGTCAATCGTATATTGCCTCCCTCTGAATCCTTGAAGAGTGCGTGTTAGATAAATCAACGCTGAAAACATCAATTGATATCTACTTCTTTTTCGAAGCCAATATGGATAAAATTCTCAATGACAATCCTAGATAATGGTATTTGCCAACTTTTGTGAGTAAATATTTATCCAGAATTACTAATTCGTTACGCGTGGTCTCTTGCGCCGCAGTTAAATGCACGAGGTTCCGGCGTCAGAGATTGTGCCTCAGAAGTTCGTAACACTGGAAAAAAATTTTGTTTAAAACGTCGACTAAAACTACTGTCTAGGATTGCTATTGTTCAAGTTTCGCAAATTGGCTTCAAGAACCCTACAGCTAGAGATTAATGCTTTTAATGTTGAATTATGTACCACGCCCTCTCTACTTGTCTGCATACATTAATGATAATATTTTAAGTTATTGTATGAAAGCAAAACTATATTATCAAACTATGGCGACCATTCTTATAGATCAAAATTAGAACAGCAATTGTTACATTTGCCACCCCTCCCCCTTGGGAACTTCAGTTGTGCTCCCGGCGGGTGAATGCGTGTTGAGTGGTGAAGGGAAAGGGGCCGACTCCCCACGACGCTGCAGCTCGGTGCGGGACTCTGCGGTGCTCGAGGGACTGCGCCCCTTGTCCCTGACGCATTTACCGTCGCGTCGCATACCTCCCTGCAACCCGCGACGAGAGAGGCTAGCCGTCGCGTCTCATAGTTTATTTACACGGGCGCCAGGGAGCACGGACCGCGCTACCAACCCCCTGCACACCCTGATCTTCCCAAAACTTCAACCCCCTCTAGTCCGACATCACGTACTCGTCGCGCCATTCAGCACGCGCGCTCGACGCATTCGCAACCTGTTCTCTTGGAGAAACACCGCACGAACGATGGACCGTCCCAGCAATACAATATTCAATTCGTCTTACGTGTTCCCATCCGTACCTCAGACACATTCAGCGCAGCTCAAAACATCCATTCTTCAAACCCTTGGGTTCCAGGGTACACAATTCAAGGGCTTAGAAGCCAGGAGGTATGCATAAAACATGAGTTTAGTGCATTTTTTGGAAATTAAAATGTAAAGTTAATAATTTTGTGGCCGAGAGGTATGTGTGACACAATTTGGTGGTGTTTTTACAAAAACAGATGTCATAAAATATGATGTTAGCGTGAGAAGAGAAGATGTTATGAACGTCACTAGTATACCCTTTGGCTTTTAAGCCCTTCAATTGTAAACTCATTGCGGTAAAACACAATTTATGGCCAAACCCGTGCGTACAAATTATCCATTAGTGTCACTGGTGTAGCTTATCTGATCTGTGAAAGTTGGCTGCACTTCTTTCTGGCGAATATGATAAACCTACCCTACTTCGTGATGATAAAACTTTGAACTTCACTTACAGAAATATGCTAAACATTTTAATTAAGATCTCGCAAGCGCTATATTGGTCACTTATAGCCAAAACTACACATGCCTGCTCTCTACTGGTAATCTAGTGAACTATGTGCAAGATTCTTCCTAACTTTGTGAAGCCCGCAACGTGGTTTATCACAATACACGGTCAGTTTACCCTATATCTGTCGCAGTTATAGGAACTACTATATGAAGTTCTCTAGTTGTGACAACTAAGCCAGCACAGGGTAAACAGAAGTATGTTCCGGACAATAACTATTCTCTACTGCAATATACCAAAAACCCAGGCGTTATTGTGGATCTGAAATGGTTTAAGGGGGATTGATTCACTTTTTGAAATCCACATGGCATTGTATCTGTTAATTTTGTGGCCTCGGTAGTGGCTCCCGTAAATAAAGCAATTCTTCCTTTTCAGCTGTTTCACGTTGCAAAATAATGAATATATTATGGTTCCAGCAATTACAGAAAACCGATTAAGTTTGTATCTATGCCCTGTCGTGACAAAAATTTTGATACATCGTCTGGAACAGAAGTTATCAAGAAGAAACAGATAAATCCAAGGTGGTAGGGATCAATACCCCTTTAAGTAGGCCACCTGAACGGACGGTTTATATGCATCTGAGACATAGCAAAGCGGAATCTCTAAGGGTGACCCAGGTAAGGTCATCACACGTCATTTCAACCTTTAGGTGCAGGTCACTGAACGTCGTGCAAGCTTCTATGAGTCATTCAGAAGACATCATCATTTTATAACGCAGTATTAAAGGTAAAGTGTATTGTATGATTCTATACCTATCTTTTTTTATATTGCACCATGTTGTACCTAAAAAAAATCGACTACAAAACGCTAATTTTGCCATTTTCGTCAACGAGCAAATAACCACAACATATAAGTGGAGGTCCTGAAATTGGTATACAAGCGTGAGAAGTATTTTGAACACTTTACCTAAACAGACATTACTAACGAACTTCCGAGTACTTTTTGAACAACTTGTATCATCCAAAACTCTACACACCGCCTGGTCGTGCGGTCCCCTTAGTCCCTGATGTTTTTAATTCCCAATTATAGACGGTAGAAAATCGCGATAATCTATTCTACCAGCGTATTATTGAAACCAGTAGTGGCTTGCGCCTTGTATGAATGTATACCCTTGGTTGTATGGCACGGTGTAGTGGTTTACAGACAATTACATACGTTCAGTCGTAGCGCATGAAAATTATTATCGGTCCAGTCAAAAAAAGGACTCACCAGTAACGAAGGAAACTAGTTGGGAAAATAATACACTACACTGAAGTCTAGTAAATAGTCAACTTCCCACGTGATAGTGTATAGATCACCATCCGTACCCACTGACTTCCTATATATTCCTTCGTCAACAATGATTTCCAGCAAATAAATTGTTTATTTTATAACAACAACGTTTAATTTTTAACTCGTTTAGACATCACTTCTGATGATATTAATCGAAGTCACAATGTTTCTGTTTTCTGTATGGTAGCTAAAGTAACGATTTTGTGGTGGAAATAGTTTTGCACAATTTGCTTAAAATGTACATCTGCAGCTGTGCTTCGTGGTCCGTGATTGGCTGTTTTCAATTTTCCTTTGTCTTGGGATTCTACTGGCAAATCACAGACGTATGGCGCCACAGTAACATTATTCTGATTGGTGCAATCTATTGAGAGACACTCTGAACCAAAAAGACACCCTGCCAATAACCATGAAGCACAACTGCCGATGTGCACGTTAAGGCATGGAAACAAAATCACGCTAATATATATATTTATATATATATATATTTATTTATTTATATATATATATTTTTTCGCGGCTCGTTACAAAGACACTTTTCTTCATAACATTGAAACCGGGATTGGTCTCCGGCCGATTATCACGTCTATGCGTAGTGGTTTCATTTAAACACAAATTTGTTCCCCAGTGCCGTTGATGACTTATATATATTTACTGATAAGAGATTGAAATCGATGAATAATTAGTTTAGATCCAATCACGATCACACTAATAAAATGAAAAAAAAAATGTAATAAAATATGATCTTAAAATGATGTTTACACATTCAGTATTTCCTGCCTAGCGTTCTTTTTTAGAAATAATTAACGTAACATTTGTGCTACGGAGAAATTTAGTTAAAAACACGATTTTAATAAAACTGCCCTTTAAAGTAGGTTCAGACTGCATATGTCAGCAGTGAATCCATGACTTGTACACAGATTAAAGTAGACAAAGAATGGGACGAGTACGGTACAACAGTACTCATACTGAACATAACATTCTAGTAGAATCAATCAGTATTTTGTCTTTGGTCAAGTTTCTGGTCTTAAATAATCTGTAGTGTTGTCAGGACTGGCTCACACACACAACACGTCTCTGCAAACTAGGCAGAGTAAGAGAACTGGTACGCTAACAGTACGCGTGGGAGCGACTCTCTGCATTTTTCAGAACAGAGCCACATCTCATGACGCCGCCCCTTACTCCAAGCTTTCTAATTATTGCAAGAGCAAAATCATCATATGTATACTAGCGTTCATTTATCTTACCCTTGCTACCATTATCTCGTTTTACTTTTCTTGCTCGAGTTAAGTTTTTTCTTATTTCAGTAACATTACAATGGTTTTTAGTTAAGTTTTAATATAAAAATATTCTTCTTTTTGTATTTTAAAGTGACTTTAAGCTATAAAACGTATTAATTACTAAGTTGCATGTCTTAACACAGCCTTTATTTAATCAGATGGAATTTCCAACGAACTTTAATCGTAACAAAGGTACCTGTATTAAAAAACCTATGGACTATATTAAAATTTTAATTCCGAATTTTTTTTTTTAAATCCCAGCTCTCCCTCTTTCCCTAACAGAAAGTACGACCGTTGGGTTCGACGCTTAATTGGTACATGGCATGGTCGCGTTAGAATGCAGATACCATGGCTACGTACACATTCCACTGTGAGGATAGAGAGATGGCAGCGTTTAAGCGGTTATATCACTGCACGCGGAGATTCTTTTATAATAACGGAATAGTTAAAGCAGTTACTAAAAAAGTGTCTTCATAGGAACAAAATATATTACGATTTCGTGTGTATTTTGGTACATAAATATTACCTGGGCAAGCGGCCATCTTAAGGCAGCTGCCTTATGAAGGCTGTGTTTGTGTGTGCGAGGTAGAATATATGAGGCGCTACGAGTGACACTGGCCGGCGCATGTGTTGTGATATCGCCTCTATGCCCAAAGACTTAAACAAATGCGCAGCGTTCCTGCTGTAACATTTCTTGCTGTGGGACTTAAAAAGCTGTGACCGTATCATTTCATCGCACCCGTCACTGTAGCGACGTCCAACGTAGTTGTAAATCTTATTTTCGAACAAATTCGGTTCATGTATCTTGAGAAACAATCTTCCGAAAAACACGATTTCAGCCAAGTTTAAAAGGATTTAAATAAATGTTAAATGAATGCTTCTAATGTAGGTGGCATATTGAAAGTCACATTCACAAGTAGTCTGAAGTGTGTTTTCTTTTCATAGACAAGCATTGTGGACGCACGTTTAATGGTCTCTGAGAAAAAAACGTATCTCTGAACACGCTGCATGCAGTTCGAGAACCAGCCAGGCGGCCGCCTTAAGGAGGGAGAGAAGTGCATATCATCAGCGCTGGCGGCAAAAACAATACTAATAATATCGATTCATTCCGTACGAGAGCCCTTTTAACCAAATTGGCGGGGAGCTGGCAAAACCGATATTACGAAGCAGTACGTGCTCTCTCCTGCAGCTCGCAGTCGGGCAACATTTTTGGTAGAAAACACCCGCAGTGCATTGAGGGTCAGGAACCTAGCATCGCAACTGATGTTCTAGCTACGCGCGCAGCCAATACTGAAAAAAATAATATTCAAACACAAGAAGCGCAGTTAAAAGCAACTAAAGTTACGTTGTAAGTAATCATAATTATGTTTCTCTACAAATGTTATACAAAAAAATATATAAAACTAAAATATATTTTGGTCTGTGTAACTGAACTGCACTATCCAAAAATCAGTGACTTGATAACCGCTAAAACAAACAAGAGAAAACACGAAGAGAGAAAATGTGTGTGTATGTGTATATATATATATATATATATATATATATATATATATATATATATATATATATATATATATATATATATATATATATATATATATATATAAACACACACTCTGTTAAAAATTTACGTAAATTTACGGGTGATTTTACGGAAACGTCTGTTTAATTAACGGAAACATTATTTTGTAACACAGTTATACATAATTATGTTTCATTAATTAAACATATGTAAAACTGCGAGAAGAAACTAAATAAATAACCGAACGCATTATTGCACCTGCATCCTAAAGAAGTCACATAAGTATGCGAGTTTCTATAAGTGGAGCTAGTTGCCTTCCGTAAATTAACGGACACTTCTGGAGAATTTTTTAGCAGCATTTCTCCGTAAAACAACGAAAATTATTTTAACAGTGCCACCTAATGTTTTTGAGAGTTTTAGCAGCTGTTGTTTAGTACTCCTTAGTAACATACTAAAAATTCCACTAGCATTCAGTACCACTTGAAATACACTCATGTACACCGTTATAAATTTTAACGGAAATGTGCCGTTAATAAACCGAAATAGTGTCCGTAAAAGTAAAATACGTAAATGTCTATAGTAAATATACACTACGGAATTATACGTAATATGTCCGTAAATCTTCTGCGGACACTTGCACGGAAAAAATCGAAAATTTATGGGTTAGACAGATGTAAATATTACGGATATATTTTAATAACAATACCGGTAAATCTGCAAATCTGTAGAAATGCAATTGTAGCATTATAGACATTTAAGTATGGCTCAGTTCCGTGTGATGAAAATGTTTTACGGAAACTTCTGTAGGATTAAGAACTAAGTTTCCGTGAATTCACAGAGGTATCTGGAGAAATTTTTTTTTCCGGAAATTCCGTAAATCGACGGAGAAAAATTTTACAGTGCAGGCTGCCCACGAACAAACGAATTATAAGCACACCATGTGAATACTGAGCTAAATTGCAGACGAAAATCTTAGTGGGAAAATGTTGTACGATGTAATTGTATATGTAAAATGCTGCCAATTAGCACTGCAGTTAGTCCCCTTTAGAGCTCCACAGATGTCTTACTTATTACACTACTGTTCTGACAAACATATTATTGGTCCAGGTTAAAATCCTGAGCAGTCCAAACATGATTCTATGTTTACTTGACGCAACACACATGAAATAATAACTGGTCGTATAGCGCAAAAATGGACATCTCGGTGCAGTGTTGCCACACTGCGCACGTAAATGTCGTTGTACAACATTTTGCCACTTACATTTTCGTCTCAAATTTAGGCCAGGATAGACGTAGTATGCTTATATTATGCGTATGTTTCTGCACAGGATGTATACAGTGAAAGTTAAGAATTAGTTGGACCTGGCGCATGAGATGTGATGTACCGTGATACGAAAAGTTGTTCTTCACGTACAACTATTAAACGTGTTTTCAATATGTATGTCCAAAATGACGGCGACCTGCGTTGGACTTTACTTCATACTTTCCACAATAAAATAACAGGGTCACCGTTTAAAGTCCTATTGTAAAACACTTTCTACGAGAACACTGCGCGCTAGTTTAGTCCTCTGCTCTTAGAGGCGAAGCGGTGTTGAACGCACGCATTGGAGTCGACTTATAGACCTCCCCGTTTTCTTGCTTCAATCGACAAAAACTTAGGTCCAACTAACTTTTAATATATAAACAAACTAATAATTATTTATAGTGCCAAAGATAATGAATGAGAGAGAGAGAGAGGAGTGGTAGAGAGAATGTGAAAGACCAACAGAGAAACAGAGTAAAAAAAGGACCAAGTAAAAGAACTATAGATTACTCTTTTTTTTACCAAGCAGATAGAATTTCAAGCCACCATATAGCTAGTTACAATTAGCAACAAAATTGTGTTTTATAAACTGAACTTGTCTTCACAAACAACCATAGATTAGACTGTAATTTCAAAAAACAAAAGAACTACTTACGATAATTTTTAATAATTACCGTCACACGTTGGGTTAGCCTCTTAAATGAAAGTGATTGGTTCATGATCGTGAAAAGAAATTACGTATTGTTAACTAACCATTTTCACGTGTTGAAATATGCCAGTGGTTATAATTTTATATACAGACTATATCTGTTGACCAGCCAAAGGACTTACACTTTGAGCGACAGCTGGGAGAGTTCTCTCTGAGGAGACACACCGAGGAGTGGAAACAAACGTAGACATTGGCTGGATTTATTTGTTTAGACATACTCCATTGCGAAATAAATGACTGTCACAAGAAAACTAAAAATAAGACGTCTTTGAAAGAACTGTGCAATGGGAGTGCATGACTGGATTTATTTGTTTGAACATACTCCATTGCGAAATAAATGACTGTCACAAGAAAACTAAAAATAAGACGTCTTTGAAAGAACTGTGCAATGGGAGTGCATGACTGGATTTATTTGTTTGAACATACTCCATTGCGAAATAAATGACTGTCACAAGAAAACAAAAAATTTGTCTTATTTTTAGTTTTCTTGTGACAGTAATTTATTTCGCAATGGAGTAGTATATCCAAACAAATAAATCCAGTCATGCACTCCCATTGCACAGTTCTTTCAAAGGTAGACATTGACTAGAGTTTGCGTGTAGAAGAGAAAAAGTTACAGAAAATACGAAAATATGTTTCGTCTTTAGTAGATTTTTTCACAAAAAAAAATTAGTTTCTTAAAGGTTTTAATACAGAAATGTATTCACAAAGGACGCATCTAGGTTACTATAGTTAAATGATTTGTTTAATTGAAAACTGTTTGGCGTTATACTACAATATTTTGCTTAAATCCAATTTATTTTTATAATAGTGTTGATATTCCAGTATTAAAACTTCGACCATAGAAACACAGATACTGTTTTGTCTTTGGCTGGAAAAAATTTTACTGTCCTTATAACAAACAAATCATCATGAAATTGTGTTAATTTACTAAATAGGGACACTACTTAAATGCTATTCCTAAGCAGACTTCACCCATGCGCGACGAGCAGTTTTCGAATAATCTGGTAACGGTCGAAGCTCGGCGGCCTAGACAGGAGGTCACCTTAGGGCAATTGTAAACAACCCCGAGGTGAAGGAGGGGGCAATTTTTTTCTCTGGCCTGCTTCGTGAGCGAAGTTGCAGCGATCTTGCGCGGAAGTCGTACGGCCGGGGATGTTATTTCCCAGGACCTAGGAGTTCACAGGAAATCATAATTACATGAATAATGCATGCGGTCGTCGCGAGAGAGGGCTGGTTAGCTGCGCTCGATACCCTAGCCCCGGCGAGTGCAGACGCGAAAATTGCCTTACATGGTGCGGTGTGGGTGTGCAGGAGGTGTCCACCCCCCGGTCCCCCTATCATCCATATAAAACACGCATTAACATAGACACGCGCCCAGAGACCTGTAACTCATACGTGCACCGTCGCGCCATATACGGCTTCACGTGCTCTATGGGAACCCTGACGGTGTAGTGGTCGAGACACACGCCTCCCACCTCCGAGTTCGATTCCCTTTGGGAAACATGACGGACGTTGCCACTAGACGGCGTGTTCCCTCGGGGTGCTCCCGCTTCCCCCTCTCTTGCAATTCCTCACTGTCCCGTACTCCTATAATTTGTGACCTTGATTTTCGCGAAAATATTTCTTCTGCAACGCGAAGGCACATCTGCAGTTCTGCTTCCTTACTGTTGGCAGCGTGCCTCTGAGTAATGACGTGTCCCATTTGACCGTACGTGTCATGAGAGGGTTACTGCGACACCACACGTTAAGCCGGGGACGCACTATCGACACGTCGCGTGAGTTCTTGTGACGTATCGCGTGTGCGGGCGAAATGTGAGCAGCTAGTTAAGCCTGGATTCAAATGGCACAGGTGCAGACTGTCGTCACCGTACGCACGTCACGTGACGTCACGTAGAAAACTGATAGGGCAAGAACCTCAGCCGCTCACATGATCTGTTGTAGCACACATGTCGTGAGGCGTGAGCTTCGTTACTAGAGCTCGGTATGGAGGAAATGATAATAGAAGCAGTGCGCCAACTGGAATTTACATTACGATACCATGTTTAAAAAAAACTACAGAGATCAACATATAAGAGGCAAGCCTGGGACGAGACAGGAAAGGAGCAGCAAATAAAACATAAATGCCAGATGCAAACATGTATATTGTAGGCTTGATAAACGGGCAAGCCTGTAAGTATGTGTATATATGCACCAAAATATAACAATTTTGAAACAATTAACCCCCAAAAACATTGTAATATTAATGGTAATGTAAATGTATAAAGTATATGTCGGATGCCGGTTAATTAAAATTCTCCACCTAAGATAGCGTCACAAACAGTTCGCACGATCAGTCCGACAGTACTGAATCCTAGACGATAAGTGAATGCGAGACTTTAGTAGGAGTTGCCAGTGGCCAGGAACCTGGGAAATACAAGCGAGAACAGAATAAGCTATCTGCTGTGTTCTGTCATACAAGTATTAACGGTACTTCCTAGTTAAAACTTACACGCGATAAAGTCTAAAGATTGAACAGCGCTTGCAGTACCGTATATACTTAGCCATCTTCTTTTTGAGGAAATTGTGCAGAACTGGCATATAAATGCTTCATTAAGCAGTTTTCTGCAATTAATTTACTACTTATTATGCTAGACATGACGGAAGATAGACACAGTATGCCTAGATAGATGGTTTACTGGTTTTCTATCGAGAATTGGTCTCCCTGCGACAGTTACGAACTGAGACACCTGTATGAAGTCTAACAGAGATTTTAGAGAAACTCTTTTACTAGAAAGTCCCCTTATCTAACATGGATTGCGTTACACGTTCTTTTTCAGAGTGAGCCGGACTTTGCAGGATTTTGCCTTTAATATATAGGCCTAATTCATAATTTTCTAGATACAGTTAGTGAAATTTACACCTTTTCTGAGACATTTGTGGTGTTACTTACTTCAAACTAATTGCTAAGTTTTTCTTCCGTACGATCGCATCTTGGAATTGTGTGTTTCTTGTAAGAATGTTTTTTCCCTAATAAGATCATGCATAAATTCAAATTCCTCTTTTGATATTCTAAAGTACATTTTATAGCAGGTGGAGTGCTTTCAAGCTCCTTGATTCAATTATGCAATTAATATTTCATTTTACGTTTCATGTAAATATCATGGATCAAAACGTTTCCTCGGCCGACTATTTTATTGGCCGCTTCGGCCGCACATACATTATCGACGTAATTTTCACTTTCCTATGAACTACTTGTACTGTACCCTTCATGGCTGTTATAACGACTGTCGACTACAGCATTGTGACGTGAGGGTAGTGTGTGTGTGTGTGTGTGTGTGTGTGTGTGTGTGTGTGTGTGTGTGTGTGTTTATATATATATATATATATATATATATATATATATATACACTAGCTGCCCCGACAAACGTTGTTTTGTCACATAAATAAATTACAAATATTTACTAAACAATAGCACTTAGGAGTATAAAAAATAGATAAAAACCTATTCGCAGACCTACCGAATGTATATACAAAATTTCATTGAAATTGGTTAAGCCGTTTCGTTGGAGTATGGAGACAAACACTGTGACACGAGAATTTTATATATATATATATATATATATATATATATATATATATATATATATATATATATATATATATATATATATATATATA
>PNEQ01088255.1:0-51595 GCA_003012365.1 Medauroidea extradentata | reverse complement strand
GAATATAAGTGACTGTACTAATGTTAGCTTAGCATTAAATGGAAGAAAATTTTTAAGCCTATATAGTGTGTGTAAAGATGCATATGACCGCCTACAAATAGTGCTTACGTGACTCGTCCAAGAAAGTGTTTCATCGAAAATAACACCTAGTGTTTTCACCTCTTTCGACAGGGGAATTTTCACACCAGCTAAGCAAAAACGTATGTCATATTACTCTATAATTCACCTTCAAATGTTAAAAATAATCTGACGGCAGGAATAGTGTATACAATTTAAGGGTGGCCATCCCTGTTATTTTCGTAGGGGTGGAGCGTACCTATCAAAGAGCTTTTGCGGTTGGTTTGTACATCACATTAACATGAAATAATATTATGAGTATTATTAATAATAATTAATCGTATGAATTTGGTGCAGTTAATGCAGTTTTGCCTTTTCTTGTCAGTTTAAGATCAGTTTCCAATTTGATGCTAATTCAAATTTAAAATTCAAAATCTTATAACTTCCTGAATATTACGATTATATACAGAGTGTACTGAATATCTCCTGCTTTATTTTTCACAAGGAATGCATATATTTATTTATTTACATATGCATCAATGCGAGTACATGTATATATGTGTGTGTATGTGTACACATGCAGATTACCAATGTTCTAATTGTAACGTTACCGTAACATTTCAGTTATAATTGTAATACGTTATAATAATGTCGTGTATTTCAAATTACTGAATCTTGCTATGTGCATTGATTTACATCTAGAACTGTAGGTTTTTATTTTTTTTAATCAACCATAATTTATTTATGTTAGAAATCTTCACACGTATTAAAATTTAAAAAAATTCTATTAACACTTAAAAGCTTTGTAATTGTAGTTTGATAATGTACAAGAAAATCAAATAATAAATTGTATGGTAATAAAAGTAAACTTTAATTGGTGTGACAATCTTGTAAGCAACGTTTATTGTGTTTTCTTGATAAATTTAGGAAATTTGTGTATTATTATTTGTACGTAAACTTATAGTAGTATTACTGTATTTTTATATACAGTGTATATTCGTGAATACCAGGTCCAGTGCAAAATAAAAAAAAATAGTAAATATAATATAAAAATCTACCTGAGTTATTCGGTGTTTTTTTCCGGTAACAGCACGTAGAGTAATAAAAACACGACTACAACGACCGCGAAAGCCTGGTAACTATATTGAATAATTGTGGTTGTTGGTTCGGAATTATGGGCGACTATAATTAACTATGTATCTTCAGCCCTTTGTTTGAAAGAAGAGTGTATTAACGAGATGATCTGGAACGGTAGTTTATTCATATCATGCAATGCAGATACAATGAACGAACTAGAACAGAACTGTGTTTTGTAAATGGGCACACACAGCTGAAGGTATTTATTTGGACAAGTCAGTGGTGAGCAAGAATGTTGCAGTTGTAAATAAAATATTTGGGGAGGTTGGCAACGTGTGATCGTGTTTCCCCGAAGCGCCGGCTAATTGAGGAGCTTGTTGGTCCCAGATGTCGTGCCACACTTCCGGCCGCTGCAGCATCCTGCCCGGGATGCAGGATGTCGGACATGGTCTCTCATCTTCCGGTCACAATCGCTACCCCCAGCGGCTACGAGGCGTCTTCGTGCAGTCACCCTCCACTGGAGATCTTAGTGGTGCCACTTGTAACAAAATCCTTATTTATTTATTTTGACTTATTTTTCAAATGGCGAAGTTAAGGCATGTAGCCTTCTATTACATTTAACAATTTTTTTTACAGATGCACAAAATAAAATAACATATACATAGAACTTCCAAAAACTAAGAAAAAAGTAATTAAAAACTAATGATGACTAACATGACAATACAACAGACCACTTTACATATTCGTGTGAAGTAGCGACTAATATCAACTCGTACAGAGTTTATGATTTTTCAAAAATATTCCCAACACAAAGTCCTAACTCGTTATGTAGATATGCAAAATTTACGTATGCACAAAACAAAAAATGTTAAAAAATAAAATTGATTAATTTATGTGACAAGCAAGACAACAACAATGTAGCACCTCACAAAAATATCAACCAATAGTTAATTTTTACTAACCTTAGGAAACTGGTTGTTTTAAAAATATATATATATAAATATAAATATATTAATATAAATATATATACACATATACATACAAATATATACGCTTTGTATATATATATATATATATATATATATATATATATATATATATATATATATATATATATATATATAGACACACGTATGGGTGGGTTAGTTGCCAAGTGATGTAAGTCACAAAAAAAAATCGAAAATGGACTTGCATCGCTACAGAATTGCCTGCAGTAAGGTCTACATACTTACGAAATGGTGTGCGTCCTAGTCCACTACATTTTTCCATTGCATTACGTATTAAATAAAGTAATCCCTGAAGTTTAACACGGATACCAACTTTAAATTCTCTCTCCTGAAATATTTGCATTTTGGACTTACACCACTTGGCAATTAACCCACCCATGTATACACATATATACACACATATATACATATAAACACACACACACACACACATATATATATATATATATATATATATATATATATATATCGGCTAAGGTTCTGCACAGAATAGTAACAAAATTAAAAATATAAAGTCACACATACAGTATTTGCAATTTATGTGGAAATTATTACAGTTCATGGGCTGTAACGCCTTAACATACAAAAAAAAAACTAAATATTATATACGGCTATCTAAGTTTGTACATTAAAGAAACTAATATATTTAGAACTAATAACTTCAGCACTTTCAACTAATGTTATTGTTAATTTATATGGACTTATAAAGGAAGTATTAATGTTTAGGAACTATAGCGAAGATTTCAAATACAATATTTATATGCCTAATTATGAATTCTGGAATCTCGAGCTCGATAACTTGATGTGTTTACATACGCCACGTTTGAAAGCCGGGAGTGTTGACGAATTCCGCACTTTCTCAGGTAAAGAGTTCAAAGCCCGCGCAACAGATACAGTGAAGGATTTCGTGAATGAGGATGATTTATGGGTTGGAATGAACAGTTGTTGTGACTCCTTAGACCGAGTGCCAAAGTTATGATTTCCCCCAACATTTTTAGCCTGGACACTAAATATTTAGGGCTTGTTTCAGTTGAAGAAAGGATCTTGTAAGCGAGGGATAAACTATGAAATAAGCGCCTGTCTTTTATTCGCAGTCAGTTAAGACTATCGAGATATTCCTATATATGGTCGCGGGGCTTTAAAACAAATATAAAACGAGCGCAAGCATTTTGTACGCGTTGTAATTTAGCCGCTAAATTCTCACCGACGTCTGAGAACAACACGCCACAGTAATCCAGTACAGGGAATATTAACGTCTGAATGAGCGTTACTTTAGCGGAATGTGGCAAGAAACGTTTGTGCCTGTTTAGCATATGCAAAATGGAATATGATGATTTACAAACTTTTGCAACATGTCCTGACCAAGAGAGATCCTCACGAATAATAATACCAAGACCCGTAGCTTCTTGAAGAAGAGGAATTGGTGATCCTGCGAGGGATATTGTAGGCAATGTCATTTTCCCGGCATTCATTAACAGTTCTATGGGAAGCTATTAAAATACATTGAGTTTTAACAGGATTAAGGCATAGTTAATTTTTGACAGACCACCTTGCAACAAACTCAAGGTCATAATTAAGGTTGCTAATTAATTCCTCAATGCTACTTAAACAAGATGACACGTACAGTTGCAGATCATCAGCGTACATATGATACCTACAGTTATTCAATGATTTTGGTAAGTCGTTTATGAAGAGGGAAAAGAGTAAGGGGCCAAGAACCGACCCCTGCGGCACCCCACAGGCAATCTTTCTCCACGAGGATTGTTTATCGTCCACTACAACACATTGCTGACGGTCCTGAAGATATGACTGAAGCCATGCGACAACGTCTCTAGAGAAATGAAAATGTGAACAAAGTTTTTTAATTAAAATACTATGACTAACGGAGTTAAACGCCTTAGAAAATTCAAGTAACGTTTATCTTTGGTCATTCGTATGTCATCCATTATGTTCAATAATGCGGTAGTGGTACTATGCTTTACTCGGAAGCCAGACTGGAAAGTATCTAGTAGCTTGTTTTTATTCACGAAATCATATACTTGGCAAGTGGACCAAGTATTCGAGCGCTTTAGAAAGTGTTATTAAGATGGCTGCTGTTATAAAGCTGTTATTATTTGGTGGGTTTCACTCAGATCGTAGCTACACTGTGGGTTTATTAAGATGTTGTTTAGGGCTAAATGATTTAGACATTTATGGTTAAACAGTCATTTACTGTACTATAACGGCAGGTACTCTGACTACAAAGACGGTTACAAAGTATTATATTAATTTAGGAGAGGAACACAATATTACTGATTATTTTTATATTACGTTAAGTTGAGGGTTGCTGCTGCACAATTATAACTCACGACCATTCCGAAAGCTGGACTGATGAGGTAGACGTCATCGACGGACGAGCACGCACCCGCCGGGACTCGACCCCCGAGCCCCGGTGGAGAACTGGACTGCTGTAGACCGGATGAGTGCTGGAGGACGACATACACGGTTTACTTAGTAACAAGACGTTACATCGGGTGCTTGTCTTCATTATTGCGGCGCTACGAGGGGGGGGGGTGAGGTGAGTTGCTGTCTTCCGTGGTTTCCCAACGTTGGCCTCATTGCAGCCCGAACCTCTCACTGTCCGGCCTGCTTGGCCATATCATAACACACCCTTTTGGACTCACACGTGTTGTATCCGTATGCTACAAAGGCCAACATATATTTTATTTGTTTGAAATTTTGTACGTTGTCGAGATTATCATGTCTTCAGGCAAAGTATTCCCTAAACACGCAACCGAGACAGTGAAAGAAATTCGATATACCTGTGATTTTTATTTATTAATTTGCGGCTTTCAGGCGCAGGTGAGGCATATTTACCTTGTTTTCCACTTGACCCATTATATATCTGTTCACTCTTTTATAAGCATTACCAAGTACAATACAACACAAATTTCGTTTGCATACAAAGTCTGGAGGTGATGATTGGACAAATTAACTGATGAGAATGAAAGGTTTGTGTACGGTTCACACACAAACATTCGTGAAATTACGCATATGTATACTGGCTCTCTCTATCTCCTTGCTCGTACACAACAAACACAAGATCATCCCCTAAAGTTTTCAGTTAGGTACACGAGTATTCTGGCATTGTTAAAAAATAAGATTGTCATTTGTACGCCAGTATGAGGTTTTGGAGATGATACATAAAACCAGTGTAAGTAAAAAGTTTTTGTTTTCGAATTTTTTCAACCCCTAAGAATGGTGAAAATTACGAAACAAATATACCGTCCGATGCGCGTTTCGACGCCGTACAATGTGTGACATTTTTAAAGCAAACATTACAAAATGATATTTAGGGATTTTTGGCAACAACGCGCGCCGAAACATGTAACTCCGTACTGCAATCTAAGCGGGAGACGCTCTATACATGTAACCATTTCAAATAATCGTTGTCCTACGATACGCAACGAACTTATTGCGATTTTCCATTATCGTTCGTGTCACTGTCTCGAACCCTCCCCCCTCTAATAAATTTGTGGCTATTTCGCCATCTTTGATTAATTGAGTTTTTCTCTATAACTTAAGTCCTCTACACAATTACGCGACGCGAAGCGTCGCGATGTGACATTGACATGACGTCATACCAAACGAGCCATCACAGTTAAATCGCTCGCGATGCGTGACATCTCACCAAACGACGAGGCTGACTTGCCGCCCGGGCGATATCGCTGATGACGCCAAAGACAAAAGCCAATCAGAAGCAAGAACGCAGAAAATAAGAAAAATAACTAATGTGATGTTTGTAAACAAGAGAAATGAAACGCTAACGAGAGGGAAGGACGGAATATTGGTCTTGTTACACATATTAAATGTGTCCACCTGCCTCACAGTATCATAACCTCACATTCCGCCACATATTTTGCTAATACAAAGGTGTTAATGAAAATTCACGAGGGTAGGGTAAGTCAGCCAAAATGTTGAAAGTTGGAAATTTCAACAGATAATCTCTCGATCAAATACCGAACTAATATTTTATTTAAATATTAGTAAGATAACGCGTAAAGAATGCACTGCGGACTTAGTGTTTGGCAAAATATTTATCATGTAAAAAATATAAATGGTATTTTTATTTCAACCGTCATAAAACATTGGGTAGCATAGCAGGCGTTCATCGAATCCTGGTAAACGACAAAACCCGGTCACGTGACTGAAATATCCTACCCTACTCGTGCGAGTGAATTTTCGTAAGTGCCTTACGCGGTTCACATGTCTTCACACAGATGGCAGGCCGTGTCAACTTTTCTTCCGCCAGCCGTATCGCCTCACATCGCGTCGCGTCATTGTGAAGAACACTGCCGGCGATGCATGCCTTTCGCTCCACCGCATCGCGTCGTGTTATTGTGTAGAGCCCTTCACACTTCACATTATTTTTTTGTATTTAAGGCTACATCACTGCGTATAATATGAAAAGGTTGACGGTTTGAAAAAAAAATGTTATTTTTTGTTTAGCCTTTTTATAAGTACACTTACGAGGAGTCTTCGCCGGTGCGGAATTTCCACCTTTGACGCGTGGGAACGGTGTAGTGATAAGAGCCAGTGTCCCACGCTAGACGAGAAGCATATCGCCTCTATTCGCAGCGTGCCAAACTGGCGTGCAAGGGCTAAAAGCATGATCTATTACTCTATGTTTCTCGAAGTCAATTTGCGAAAATTAAACAATAGCGGTCCTAGACAATATTTTTAGCCAACGTTTTAAACAAAAAATGTTTGCAGTGTTACGAACTTCTGAGGCACAATCTCTGACGCCGGAACCTCGTGCATTTAACTGCGGCGCATGAGATCACGCGTAACGAATTAGTAATTCTGGATAAATATTTACTCATAAAGTTGGCAAATACCATTATCTAGGATTGTCATTGAGTATTTTTATCAATATTGTCTTCGGAAAAACCGTAGAAATCAATTGATGTTATCAACGTTTATTTATCTACTCCGCACTCCACAACATTTTATTTTTGAATAGTATGAAGTAAAGACCAACGCATGCCTCTCGCTTTGCGCTTTACTAATTCAGGAAACATTTTCAAAGTTACAGCAGTCTAAAAATCCGTTTTTAGGCATTTTGAGAGGCTCGAAAATCATGTTTCTAACAAGTGTGCTGAATTTTTTAAAACATAGAAGCGTAGTTTCAAGTGTGTGTTCTTTTCGTAGGTAAACATAATATAAATAAGTTAAGCAGTTTGGCGTAAAAAAGAAATTCATACTTTCAGAACGCGCATGAGTGATGTGAGCTTATGAATGGTATCTGAAAAACGTTACACTCCTGCCACAGTAAAATATAATTTGTACATTTACAAGGAAATTCTTGTACCGTAATATCAGAACATTATCAGTCAAATAATAAAAATAAGATGTCAGAAACCTTTTACAGTGGTTACAAATATCGTAAACAACTTTGGGAACTAGTACAATAATGCTAATGAGCAGATTTTTCGAATTGAAACAAAATAAACCTTGGAGACCTTTCACATTTTACAAAACATTTCGTACTGTCACAATTTTTTTTTTTTTTGGAAACTAGTTTCCAAAAAAATTTTTTGTAACACTACAAGCAATTATTGTAAAATGAACCAGATATTAGCTGTAAATATACAAAATTTGTTTGTAGATTTACAGAAATGTTTGTAAATGTACAAAGAAATTTGTACATTTACAAGATTTTTGTAAATTTTACAAAATATTTTCGTAGTGTTACAAAAAACTTTTTTGGAAACTGGCTTCCAAAAAACTTTTTTGTAAAAGTACAACATTTTTTTTTTTACTGTGTGTGCATCTATTTAAGGTTTTCCACTAATATTTAAATCATATTTTCTCTCGGATAAAAACTGCGATCCAAAAAATTACTAGGCGTATACAATATACATTTATCTATAATATTACGTCAGTAAAACGGAAAGGTTTAATTTTGCGTAGTCCTATACAGGTACAAGTTATATTCCATCTCGCCTTGTAAATTGCATTTTCGCGCATGTTCTCCATATAACAACAGACTTATTACAGCTATATCAATCGAATTTTTTTAAAATTATTGTACTAACTTAGTGAATGTTACATTTGTCAACATAAGTATTAGGTTTACTTCTCCATAATTTTGTATGAGTTATCGCATTACTTAATACTATTTTAATTTTTTTTAATGTAGCGTTTTATATGTTATTGGCTTCCACACACAAATGATATTTTGTGCGCAATGTTATTAATTACTGTTTGTCTACTTTTTATATTGTAAGATATTGTGTTCCGTATTTCTATTTTTGTATGATAATGGTTAAGTGTAAGAGAAGACTTAATGCCTTAACTTCGCCTTTTAAATAAAGGCATTAAATAAATATTTAAATAAAGGACTCAATGGAGACAAATTATCGGCGAGAAGACTGCGCGCCAGTTCAGGTCGTGTCCCAATTTAAAGAGTACTCTCTGGAGAGAGCACTCTTTCGCATTACCACGAGAGAGAGAGAGCTCTCTGCCACTCTGGCTCTCTCAAATTGGGACGATGCACTCTCGAGTTTGTAAACAAACGATGCAAAGGTAAAAAGTGAGTAAATTTTATTAATAGAAGTTATAAACACATCAAATATATTTGTAGGAAATTCAAATAATAGTTTTAAACTTACAGTGTCGTATTTTGCAGCGAATAACGGTTTATAGGCGATACCATAATTATCGGGGTCACTGTAAATAATTATTCATGTTTTAAATATTGAAATATTAGCAATATGTGATACACATTTCTTCAATAACCTCAAACCATAGCTGTAATCAAGATGGCTTGCGCCAGAGAGAACGAGAGTGTGCAGCGGGTGAACAGTTTCGTTCTCTCGCTGTACTCTCGCTCTTTCGCACTCTCGCCAACGAATTGAGACGACCAGAGAGCACTCTTTCTGACGTGTTTGCGAGAGACAGAGTGCGAGAGAGCACACTCTGAGACAATTGAGACACGGCCTCAGTGACTTGCGCCTAGAGGCTAGGATGAGACGTGATTCGTGTGCTGAGTCGCCCATAGAGCTTCTGCACTCCTAGCTAGGTCTCGGTACTAACGCGCAAAATACGTCCATATATTTGACTACATAACCCATTCCTAACAATTCGTACTAATATGTATTTGAACTACTTAGCTAAATATTATCATTAAATTATTTTACTTTAATTTGGCTTGATAGTTAGACACAATATGTTTTTTTCCTTAAATGTTCTGCCGATAATCGTACAACGCAAGTAAATGAAATTATTTCTTAATCATGCCATATTCTACGTTCTGCACGGTCCAAATAAAAAAAAAATTTAAAATTTTTTGTAAATCTTTATTAATCCAAGATAGCAACATCAATTCCACCTTAATTTGACGCCTTCCCCACGATTTTCGATTCACTCATTTGCATTGAACAATGACTTAACTTAAAAGCTTCAATTTTTAAAATCGGTTTCTGTCAGTGCACAGGGCGTGCCTTAACGGCCAGTACGAATTTCTGATGGTTATTTTATTCACTTCGGGAACCACAAAAGGAAATAACCGATTTCCTGTGTTTCATATCTAACACAAATGAAATTTCGTTGAATTGAGCTTTCGTCTTGTTTATATTTAACTAGAAGTCCGCTCGCTCGTAGAAAGTAATATTTATTTCAATTGAAGTACCTCTTTGTACACCAAAAAGTTTAATGGTTTATCATCAAGTGTTAATATAACCAATGTGCTAGTTGAGCTCACACTGCTGCATGCCACGCATAAGCTGACCATGCGCGAGGCAGTCCTTGCTGCCACATTTTTACCGTCTATCTCTTGACCATATTTACAGTTACAGTAAAACAGAACTTGTGGGTGAATTATAGCATCTTAAAAGCACTAACACGTTTTTCAAATGCGTCGAGTGTGATGTCAAATACGTTTTTTACGAAACCATTACAGTTGTGCTCATGGTGCCAATGTACAGCAAACACACTCCGGACAAGGGCGAAATGTCATGGTCATTAAAAACGCTGTTATTTTTTAACGATTCTGCTAATGGGGCTAATTACAAACTAAAGAAATATTTTGGACAAGCGTCATAGCAGCAAATGGTGTGTCACAGAAAACCAGAGAATACACACAAACGAACCGATAAGTAAACAAGCAAAAGGACTTTGTTTGCAACTGGCAAACCTTCGCTTGTTTATTCATTAATTAGTTTGTGTGTATTCTCTACTTTTCTGTGACACACCATTTGTTGCAATGTTCTATGTCCAAAATACTTCTTTAGTTTGTAAATCTGTACCTCGGAGGTATAAGACACTATGTCCACTTTTTGTCAAAATGCACTTTTTACCGTAAACATGTTCACGGTTTTAAATACTTTGTAGTGACATACAAAACAAAGTCTGTGTTGTGTCAAAAACGTTGGTTTTCGGGCACTATACAGCCGGATTCACTAGTGAATCTCTCGCTTCAAAATGCTCTCCTGAAAAATGTGATTTTTGTGACATAGTGTCTTATGCCTCCGAGGTACAGAAATAATGACACTGTTTCTAAGCCCTCCAACATTGCTAAAAGTGGTGTATTCAGACTACCTTACTTCAAAACGCTATACTAACCGTAACCAGATGTATGTGGAACTCAGATTAGATGTGCACTGAACTTTGCTACAGACTTTCCACTAATAAAGTTATATGGGCATTCAAAAAGCTTGATGCTCAGGATTAGTAGTTCGTAAAATGAATTTAATTGTGGTTATGTGCGTGCTTCCGTGAACACATTTATATACGTGTGTCTTGTGTGTGAACAAGTGAATGTGTGTTAGAGAGTATATTTGTGTAATTTAACGTATGTTTGTTTGCGTTTCGTGTGTGAATATGATTCCGTCCTCCACCTCCTTCTCATACGCCCTTGAACTTTTTTACCGTATGCAGTTCTTTCTTACTTGTGAGTTAACCTTTTCAGTTATTGCCTTCACTATTTCAGACATATTGTATGTAGAGATAACTTGTGTTGTTTTGTTCTCATTAGTTTTAAGTGAATGTGTATTTTAATAATTTTGATTTTTAATGTATGGTTATGTTTCTAAAACAGTAAACAGATGTAATGGGTCCAGTGGAAGACAAGGCAAATATGCCTTAACTGCGCCTGAAAGCCGCAAAAATGGTAGTAGTAGTAATAATAATAACAATAATAATAGTGAAAACGGACCGGCGGGAATCTTGCACACTAGTTCAGTGCCCTTCAACGCGAATTGATAAATAGTCTACGTGGTATGAAATCTGACTAACGCAGAGTACAACCAGTGACCTCAGTTAAATTTTTATAAAAAAAATGCTTACAACTTTTTTCTAACCATTATTGCCAGGTGGGCTGATGATGTTGAGGAATTTCACATTGTAATGTACTGCATCATCAATTTTAACAGAGTTGAACATACATATTCCAGTTATACCTCGTCAAATGACTTAATCGAAATGTAATTAACTTCACCAGCCTTCTATATTGGGTGTCAAAGTGGCACGTTTGCAGTCTTATACGAAATTCGAACAAAGAACCTTCCGAACCGTAGGTCGGAGCTCCAGATGACTATGTTAAATGATGTCGGAATTATTCATTAAGAATAAATATCTACGTATAAAATATTCATTCCCTAGTCACACAGAGCCTGTACAATGTTAAGTACCAATATGACTGCAGAGCAACTCCATATTAATTAATTTTCGATGGTTATACTTGTTTTTCAATATCACCCCAAATGACCGGTTTAAAAATTGTTTTCCCCGACATAATTAGTACATTTAACCTCGTAGTGGAAAAAGCCAAGGCACTGGAGTTGTATAACAGAGGCAGTCTTTTCAAGCGAGATATCCCGCGATATTTAATTAGCTTTCAGGGATATTTTTAATATATATCTTGTATTCCGCGAAAACGTATTTGAAGTCGATCCGTCCCCTTAAAAGTCGAAATTCGAAAATTCTTGGAATAAATTTTTTTGTATATACGCAATTATACTTATAAAACATAAAAATAAGTTACGACATTTACACAGAAATAATATATATTGTGGCATTTTGAAAACAAAGTTAACCCTCTTTACGTCTCCACTGTCGAAACAAGCTCTCCAATTTAGGGAGGGCAAGCGATACCCCCCCCCCCTCATTTTTTTAAACTAAAGAATTGGTATTTGCTTTACACACTTTTACTTCATTCAACGATAGCAAAAATTACATTTTTCGTAATAGGTACAACCCGTAAAGAAATATAGATAACTGTATTAGAACATACCTGTCAAAATACGTTCATTAGCATTTTAGAATGGTTAGAAGTAAATATAATCAAGACTGTACATTCCCTTTGCCTACTATTTAAAGAACTAAACAAAAACTGCCCAGTCTACCACGCTTGCAGATTAGAGCCATTATAATTTCATTACAGCCACAATACTAATTCAAATTGTAATTATACCCCGAAAATACCTCGGTACAAATCGAACTTTTGCGGAAAATCTTTTATTGTTCATCTTTCTGGGTTGTGGAATGCATTGCCGAATGCCTTAAAGGACTGTAAAAGTCAAACATATTCCAACAAAACGCTTCGATCATCAATTCAAAAATTATTTAAACTCAACTACAGAGATGACGTTTTTGCTGTCGTATATTGACAATTTGATGTTTACTTATTTTTTTTATTTTTTACGTAAGTTACTAGGTATGTTACGTTAGTTTAACTTAATTTTGTAAACTTATTTAGTGATAGGTCAACTAGATTATGTAAAATGTTTCAAACTACTATTTATTATAAAACCGATATACCAAAGTGTTATGTTACATATTAGGTGAATGTATGCTGGTTAGAGGTAAGAGAGGACCTAAATGCCCTTATCTTGCCAGCATAAAAGTTTGTAAATTTTGAAATATCCTGAAATAACTTTTAGGCGTTTGCGAAAACATAAGTCTGAACCAAGAGAACACGTTGACATAGATGTCGAGGGTTAATTTAAAACACATATCAACATCTTATCACTCCCAAGGTTCGAATTTCGAAATCTCTTGAAACAATTATTAGACATTTATATAAGTATCCAATTGAAGTAAAAATTACAACTATAACTCGTTGAAAACATATTTCATACCTTTAAATCCCACTATGGGTAGAATTTAAGAATTCCTGAGAAATTGTTTGGAAGGTATTTACGTAAAAGCAACCTTAAAAGAAAAAATAACATCTTTATCTCGACGGGATAGATGTAGCTAGGAGAGCAGACGAATTCCACCATTTCATGTCCAAATATATAAAAGTAAATCTGAAACTAAAGCTATAGAGAAAAAATAAAACCAATCCAAGATGGCGGCGAATGTTCGACCTTAGGGTCGTGGTTCAGTATTTTCGTTTTAAATTCTTATTTACTAATACCACGAGAGAAGTACATAAGGGCATTTTTATCGCGTACCAAATGAAACCGCAGGTATGTTTTATGTTGACTACGCTTGCAGAGCCTCATGAAATCAGCAATAATTAATCTGTCTTAAGAGACGCAAGATGACATAAATTTATTTCCTTTCTTATGATATGTTATTTTTGTGATAAAACGAGTTCATTTCTAACAGGCGAAGCATGTAAAGATGTATTAACTATTTACTTAATTCATACATTTGCTTACATTTTACGCTTAACAAATTTAAAAACATTCTGTTCTATAAATTAATGTCTATTGCAGTTGCGTGAGGTTGTTTGTAAAAGGTCAGGGAAATAGAACGCAAACATGTCTTAATTTAGCCAAATAAAGACGCTGTATTATAAATACAATATTATTGTATTATGTCACAATCAAACATACAAATAATTCAGATTACAAATACGTGCTGTCCTTTTCTGAAAACACAACAACGTACTGCATAATTATGCTAAATAAAGTTGGATGACAATATACGCGCTGTATAATAAGGCTGATTAAACAATTTCGAGTTGTAAATAGATTCTACGGTATGTTTCATTCACTCCCTTTTACGAATTTCAGTTGAAGTAATCTGAATGTCAGTAGAGGTAAATAAAAACATATTCATTTGTCAATCAACTAAGGTGACAAAACTGATCTGTAACTGATATACGCACATGCTGTGGTAATATAGGGATGACAGAAACAACTTCGTGAAGAAAGATGAACCACACGTATAATTAGCTGACCTTATATTTGCTTTCATATTTCCGTTAGTAAGCCAACAATAACGTAAGGTGGTAAATAATAATTTTTAGAAACCTATATTTACGCTGTTGTCTACCTTACTCTCTTAATTCCGGAAGTCTGTATTAATCTCGCATTAAAAACTTCCTCGAACGAGTGTTCAAGAATTTGCGAACTTCATAAAATTATGGCTATCAAAACTACTAATGATCTCGTTCACTTCCACAATATTGACGGGTTGTTGGTATTGATTTATTGTGATCGAATAGTTTTATTAACAACTGTCTTTGAAACATTGGTCTATATCCGTAACGTGATTAGTATTCATTCCACCAATTCAAAATTACATACGCGTGTAATTGTGTCGTTTATGTATAGTGTATTTTACGACACTGATAACGATGCAACAATTGGCATAAAATACAGACATGCTGAAAGTCTTCTCAGCAATAAACATTTTTAATTTTAGCAGGTAACACATTTTGAGTCTTTTAAAGCATATCTGATAGGCTGCAAGAGTTAATGTATGCATTTTACATATTCCGAATGTTAAACTGTATTATTGTGGACATGCGCCATTGCAATATTATGTCGTCTCACAAATCTTAGAAAGAGACTAAAAAGACAAACAACGAAATACGAAAAACTCCAACCATTCGACAAGCACTAAAACTGGTATAATCCAAGATTTGCTCCGACAAAGATTCACTAACTTCTAAGCATAAATAACTGAAAAAAAAAAAACTTCTAGCAAACGGCTACCGTATAAGTACAATAAAAAAAACACACGACTAAACCCACACATCTCGTTAATCCACAAAATTCTACCGAAAAACCTGCAGGAACCTTAGTGATCCCATATGTCCGGGGCCTTTCAGAAAATATAAGACAGCCAGGAAACAGGTATAACATACAGACTGCTTTCAAATCAAGAACCACATTAAAAAGCATCATTGCAAAGGTGAAACCAGCAATTACAAAACTACAAACTCAGGACTGTGTCTATCAAATACCATGCGAATGTCGAAGTGTATACATAGGAGGAACAGGCAGACCCCTTTCCACACGTATTGAAGAACATAAAAACAACACCCAAAAAGGCGAGATACAAAAATCCAAACTGGCCGAACATGTATGGGAAAATAGATATAAAATACTTTGGGAAAATGCCACTCCATTTACACTAGAAACACACCCTATCAAACGAAAAATAAAAGAATAAGCGTTTATTGTGAATAAGTGCAATATATTTAGTCAGCAAAGTACTTAATTAAGAAACATGTGGAATCCTTTAACAAAAAAAAAAAAAATTGCGAAGTGCGATAGACTTTAAAACCCATTTAAAGGTGCGCGGCCAATCAGGAGAGAGCTCGTCTACCATTGGTCGCGCTAGAAACAGAGATGAAGGCTATAAATGCTGTCCAGTTGTTTCCAGTTTATTAATTTTTTGTCCTTTATTTGTCGTTGACTAATTCCTTATGCGATCTTTCATGTTCTGTTGTTTTGGTTTATGTATGTGTTGATTACAGCCAACTCGGCTTGTTTTCTCTTTTTTCGTATTTCGTTGTTTGTATTTCTTAGTCTCTTTCTAAGATTTCTGGGACAACATAATATTGCAATGGCATATGTACACAATAATACAGCTTGTCATTCTGTCCCATTGCATGAAACATTCAAAGACATTTTATTCTGTATATTGTCTGAAGTTTTTCTATTTACTGCCTTGAATTAAGTTTAATCATGATTTTACTTTATGTATGACCCTTGTAGTTTTTGCTGTGTTTTTAACCACATTATTTCATTACTGGTTATCGCAAGTAAATTGTGTAGAAAATATGCAATTTTTGTACAATTGACTTAACTTTATCTACGTTTCTTGATATATTATTTTCAAAAAGTAACAAAGTAATTTTATTTTCCCTTCATAATATTAACAGTTAAGAATCCGTTAGGATATTTTTATTCAGTTAGTTCAAGGAACAATTTTACATTTTGAAGTGCCTAGTTAGGTATTTAAAACTTCTGGCCAGACAATGAGGCTAACGGTTAAAGCATACTGATATTGAGAAGCAGAATTTAGAAAGTGCTTCAACTGTTTTCCTCATCGTCTGGCCAGAACAGCAAACACGTTCACAGTTAGGACTATCTTCATCGCCGTTATATCCTCTCGTACAGTGGCACTTCACACTCCCTGAGGCTAAACAACATGAGTAGCAGACATGTGTCTAGCTCGTGGCATTCTTGTCTCTCTTTTCTTTAGTGCTTCCAAAATATACTGTTTATTACATTATTCAAATTTCAAGTTTCAGCGAATTGGAATTGTTAAGGGCATTGGAACACGGAAAACAGAAAAACTGTTATAATGTACGTGATAGTAAAGTATCCACTGTGGTTTCCTGTTTGATGTTCGTATTCGGCCAACAAAATTGGTAGCTGCAACTATATTTTATGAGGCGTTTGTGAAGACTTTTACGACGCCCGTTTCGTAACACGTCTTTTATGTGACATAATAATCAGAGAAGAAGATGAAAAGAAAAGCTTTATTTATTTAATTGACGTAGGCCTTTACTAAATGGTCTACCCACAAGCCACTCCACTAGATTGTAGTGCCTTACTATGATATCATTCCTATTGGTCTTTGAGAGGTGACCATATAATTTTATTTGTGCGAAGTATAGAGTAAAGCCACACGTATGTATCTGTCTTTAGGTTTTTCAATTACGACTGATATTTTTCCATATACGGCAACCTGAAGAAAACAACTTTTCCAGCTATTTTGAAGAACCTGAAAATCAAGTTTCAAATAGCGTGCATGCTGAATATTTGAACTTACAGCGACATAATTTTAAGGGCGTGTTCTCTACGTACGCATAAAAAATGTAGTGCGCAGTTTCGTACAAAAAAGTTGAGTGGGTTCCAAAATAATATCCTGTACTTTCACAATTTTTAAAATACAAAAAATTTGTTTTTGTATTTTTTATAACATTTTAGCAATTTGTCAGAAACAAAAATTTTAGTATAAACTGTTCAATTCCAGTAAGTATGTCGGTTTTATTTAGGTGAATTTTCTCGTAACATACAAATAATAACTGTGACATACAGCTGCGGGAATGCTATGCAAGCTACAAATATTCTATAAGAAGATAATGTAGTCACCATTTAACACTATTTCGTATATAAACCACAGAATATTCACACTTCTACGTTCTGGCCTAGTAATTGCCGTTTATACTTTTATGTTTCTGTCAAATCGAACTTGTTTACTGCTCTAACCTTAAAATTTCAGTGTTTAATAAATTCCGGTCGTATCGTTTTGGTAGCTCATGCGTTAGTTTTTGTTGAGTGTTATTTTATTTTACAGCTATTCAACATGAACTAACATGTTTGTTTTATTTTTTCAATTTCTGTCGTTTATAGTGTTCTAGTCAAGAATGATATCTAGTCTACGTTCAAATGAAAATCTGTCACGCATTCAAATATTGTTCACGGTAAAGTCAGTAGTTTTAAAAACCTGTATAATATAATAATAAATGTTTTATAAGGTATATTTCTCTACTGCAGTACCATCTTTGTTTTTGTAATTTGTCTCATTTTTTAAAAATTAATGTTTAAACGTTCACTGTTTCTGTCTCATTGGTTCAAAATGTGAATTATATGCTCAAATTTGCATGGCGTCTATTTGTGGTTGGCTGTGGATATGTATTCATGATTATTTTTTTCCCGTACTAAAACCCCAGTTATTATGTTGAAAACACTGACTGAATGTAGATTTTTAATATTTTAATGTTTATGAGTGTTTTCATAAAAAGTTCACGTAGTGGTTTGTTTAATTTAAATTTACTAGGCTACTTGCTAGGGTGTAGCGTTTTCTGTGGCAGACCGTATTTTGATTTAACGGTCATATATTTTTGGTGTTTTATGTTTTATTTCCGCATTTGTATAGTGTAAATTATAACTTTTGTCTAAGTAATATAAATTGTTAGTACGTTATCAGTTGCAGTATTTGTGTGTGATTGTTGAAGGTTCAGTGTAAGTTATAGAAGTCTAAATTGTCTTAACTGCGTCAAATATAGACGATTTATTACAATTGACAACGTCGTTTTCAAATTTACTCACTTTACCGTGGACAGCCTATGAAAAGTAAACTTCTAGTGGGTGGAGGCCAATGTTATTGAAATGGTATAGAAAGCAGCCCAACTTTCTTGCCTTCAAGGTACAAGATCTCCCGCGGAGTCCACATAACGGTATTTCTTGGAATTTTACCCCAAGCTATTTTCTTCTTCGAATGGTCAGGTCCCAGCCTTTTGAAGCAGCGAAGGGGAAAAAATTGAACTCTTTGTGCGAGGGGTCTTCCTTCAGCAGCGGGAGAGCTTTAAATTTCGAGCCGAGTACCTTGAGAAAGGTGAGGGCGAAAGGTCTCGTAGGAATGTGGGTGGGGTGACAAGTTTCAAAGAGCTTTCACTGTTTAGACGGATCTCCTTCGTTTACCTGCGTAAACAAAGACAAGTATTTGTGCTGTTGACTAACCTACTGTGCTAAGAAACGAAATGTTTCTCCCCTTCCAAACGAAAGTGTCTCCGAAGCAGAGTTTATTTGATTTTTTTTTGTTCCTGATTATAGCCTATATATTATTTTTATTTATTTCGTCTTTCATTTTTTTTATGAAGTTGAGGTTAATATGCGTTCTCTTACACTTAACCAAATTTCAAACAAATATCACATGCACAAGGGTAGGAATCAGTTGAAACGTTACTAGAAACAATTAAAAGTAGTAACTAAGCATATTAAATTATCAGTGTTAAAGTGAAACAAGAAGACAGCTACAACAAAACTTAAACCAAAAGGAATCTTAATCATGGAACAAACTTGCAGCTTACAAACAGTATACCTTATCGACAAATTATACAAGAAACAAGAATGAGATAAATAATACAAATGACTTGTGCAGTTAACTGCAGTAGAAGAGAAAAACAAAGATAAATGTAACTAAGTTTACAAATCTGAAACGGTAACACTAAAACGAATAATAAAATAACTTACTTTAAATATGATTCACAAGAATCTAGAATAAATATTTGCATAATGAAACGTAACGATGTGACCGTGATCATGGTAATAATAATAGTAGTAATAGTAATAATAATAATACGTATTTATTAATTGAACTGTTACGGTGCATTGTGGAATTTTATTCCACTAACAATTAAAGACAATTATTATAGAAAAATTTTTCGATCATGTTTTGATAAATTAACTGAACTTATTCAAATGTAAGTCCTTTTTGCTGTCGTATATTGTCAATTTGATGTACTACTTGTTCGTTTACTTATTTTGTTGTTGATTTTAAGTAAGTTATGATTGTCGTAAATTATACGCAATGAGTATTTTAAATTAATTATAAAGATTTCTAATTTATGTAATATTGATTTGTAATTAAATAATTAAATAGTAGCCTATGTATGTTACTAGGTATATTACGTTAGTGAAGTAATAAAAATATTTGTGTAAATTAATTAATTTTACCAATTTAGTACTAGGCCGATTAGATTGCGTCAAAGTGTTATACACAATTTTGAAAACTGTGTCAAAGTATAATATGGATCAGGGGTATGTGCATGTGTTCTGATTTGTACAGTCAAATGAAAAGCGTTTTTCTAAGCAGACACGTTGCCAATGCCAATAACTAGAGCCACGATTTTGTCGCGAAAAGATTTCTGCCCCACTTTGTTTCAGTGACTCCCGTGCACATCTGCAGTTCTACTTCGATGTTATTGGCAGCGTGTTTTTGTAATACGACGTCTCTCATTTGACTGTGCTAGTGACAATGAGGTTTTTGCGACACCACGCGACTGTGATTTGCGGATAGAACCCGAAGACGCGTGAGTGTAAAACAGTCAATCACTGACCGTGAAGCAAAACTGCAGGTGTGCACGTGGGTCACTGAAACAAACTGGGGCAAAATACTTTTCACCAAAAAATCGTGGCCCTACCAATAACAAAGAAGCAAAACTTCAGACGTGCACATAAGACATTGAAAAAAGTTGGTGCAGAAGTCATTTCGCAAAAATCAGTTACTACGTCTTTCCTGTCACCAAGTGCGTTTCACATTCTTATCGAGCACACTGGCACAGCAAAACACATTTTTTTTTTAAATTGGTAATTTTCTTTTCTTCTTTCAACAACAGGTTTCCTCGTGCGACAACAGGTCCGCCTTCCAGGTCAGCTCTGGCCTCTTCAATTGCACCAATTGGTGGCGTCCCCTGGAACGTATACATCACGCCCAGCGCGTGTGTACGCCATTTTGCAGGGACGGTTTGCGTGAAATTTGCAAGGCGAATTCGCGAATCGGACAGTCTCCGTCCTTGTCTTGAGCGACGAACCGGCTCGTAGGCGATCGGGCGGGAAAACGCTCGCTTCTGTGCGGTCGTCTATCGCGCCTCGCTGTCTCAGGGGCTGCTTGTTGGCAATCCTGTGTGCAATGTAGGCCTACAAATTTTCAAACAGACTATGCATGTGTAGGACCGTGCTAATTTGACATATTTCCACCACGCCAATTGCTGAAGGGGACGAAATTATCTATGTGGTAACGACAAATTAAGAAAACGTGTAAGGTAAACTAACTGCGTTAGATAAAAAGTACTTTTTGCAAACGTTTCACATTATTTAGAATACAAATACGACACTAATTTTTGTAAAAATAGTTTTAAGTGTTTTCAGAACATTTTGACCTTTTTTTTAAAATGCAAACTTGGGAAAAAAAATTTCATAATTTCAGTCCACACTCCTTTTAAAGATTAATTTAATATCGTCTTTATTCATGGCGCAGTTAAGGCGTTATCGCCTTTTCTTCCACTGTACTATATACATAAATATTACATAAGTCGTAAGAGACAAATCACATTTTACACAATAATTTCTTACAAAACAATAAGTCAAGCACAAGACAGTTTTATGTTAAAAATAACACCCATTATATTTCGTAATAATTGTAATTAGGTTGAGTAATTATGATACTTGGATTCAATGATGATTTTGTAAAATCAATTTAGGGCTTGGTGATTTCGCACATTCATTATATATATATATATAATGCTATTATTGACATTTGCTAAAGGAATGTCATTATAGAACTACTATGACAACAATGCTAGATACTAAATATATCAACGGGGTAATTAACAGGAAGAATGTAAAATAATGAAAAAGGTAACGATATATAACAACATCTGAGCTGTCTAGATACAGAAAAAAAAATGAAATGGCTTAAATAATATTGCACACTCTTTACGTCTGACAAGAAGATAAAAAGGGGTACATGAAAGTAGTGTAATTACTGCTTACTGAACTTTAGTACAGGATCGCTAAATAGTTATATTAAAATCTTGTAAGACATTTTTGCAGTTAGCTACGGTGGCAAAGTAATTAATAATTAACATATGAATTTACTAATATCATGATGAAAGAAAACAAATCTATAAATAAATTTGATATAATGAAGGAACAAGCACATGTATAAATGTGACTACGGCAAAATGAATTAATTTGCAGTAAATTATGATTTTATATAAAATATTATACCACGTTCAAATTGTGAACTGGTAAGTTACTGTCTCTTTTACAGTTGTGAAAGTAAGTGACTTTTGACATTTTTGTTGAATATGTTCGAGATCTGTGTATCTCTCAGTTCCTGCGGCAGCCTGCTCCAGAGGCGCGAGGCGGTCACAGAGAATGATTCAGAAAATAGTTTGATTTTGTATGGAGGGATCTGGAGAATATTACCATTTTTTGAGCGGGTGTTGATATTATGCAAGAAATGCATGTAAGAGAAGCGATTACGTAAATATTTTGGAGAAGCATTGCGCAGGGTTTTATGCAGCAGAGTTAAGGAGTGAAAGTTACGCATTTGCGAGAGTTTCAGCCAATTTGTTTTATTATAGTAATCTCTGACATAGTCTCTAAGCTTGAGATTATAGACAACGCGGATACAAGTGTTTTGCAAGCGCTGTAGACGAATTTTTAAGTGTTCATTGATGTTACTGTAGACCACGTCACAGTAATAAAAAATAGGTAAAATTAAGGCTAGAATCAAACTGAGTTTTACTTTTGTGGGTAACAATCTCTTAAGACACTTGATTGTGTGGCAAGCAAAACTGACCTTTTTACAGACGGATGGCACGTGATACTTAGGTCAGAGTTTCATCAAATATGATACCCAGGTTTTTCACTGTGGGTGAGAAATCTACTGTTGTACCAGCGAGCATAACATGTGGGGGAGTGACCTTTTTAACTTTTGACAGCAACGCGGGGAAGCCGCCATTTATTTATGACGACTTAAAGGCGCAGTTAAGGCATGATGGCCTTTTCTTACATTGAACCCACAACACTTCACTTTTATTTTACATAACATCTGAGTCTTTATTACAAATTACAGTTAATTTAAAACTAAAGTATGAATTTAAAAAAATATATATATAACGACATACACAATTATAGAGTACAAACTTACAGTAAAAATATTGCACAGGTGCCTTGATTTTCAAAATAGAGTTGGCAAAAGCAATTGTCTAGGGCTGCTGTGTTTTTTATTGTTATTTTTTCGATTGGCTTCGAGAAACCTACAATTTTAAACGTATTACGCTGACTTAAATACCATGTCCTCTTAAGTAAGCACTGAAAAAAAATTTGTCCTTCGATTGTATTCTATCCTGCTACGACCTCTGACATTGAAAGGGCATCGTATTTAAACGAAGTAGGTGATAAATGCGCCACAGCTTAGACACGTCAGCCATGTCATTCCTATGTCGGCGAGTCACTCTCTCTTGTCACATTGCCCTCTTCTACCTTGCTTTCTCTCTCCCCTTCCACTCCTTCTCTTCCCGCAATGGAAGGAAGAGAATGCATGTGATCCCCTCCCCTTCCTTTCCTACTTTCGACAGGTTATTGATGATCTGAGGGACTCACAAACTTCTGTGGAGTTGATCGTCGTTCTTTATCAGATACACATAAACGCTTTCATGTTTTGAAGTAGCTACAGCGCATATTTACATAACAATAGACAGCTACTACATTGCTATAATACTACATTTGGCTACCACAGAACGTTCCTGACAGTTTTATTTAAGATAGAATGCTGTATTTATGTGTTTGTAGCATTTTGGATGGATGGATATACTGTGATTGTGTGTAGGCTATGCCAGTTTATTTTATCAAGTGCAATTTTATATCTTTCAATGCACATGTGATTATTTCAGCGTGACTTACAGTAGATTATGTGTCTAGGATATTTTGCCAATTTTTATACTTTTGTACTAGCTTCATCCATTTTGGATTTTAATAATGTCCTATAATCGACTGCTATATTTTAATTCAACTACCACCTTCTGTGCGCGTATGAAGCTAATTTGCATAACGATTTACAACAGTTAAACAATTTTTATTCCCGGTAACATCGAATATTGCCCAACAAGTTATATTTTTGCTAATGACTATTGATTTATAACATTCCTTCCTTACATTGCAAGTGTGGCACTAAAATGGCATTCGCTTACCAAGTAGCAAAACCAGAGGCCATTGAAACTGCTCACATACTTAACACAATCATCAATAAAACAGTATGAATGAAACAAACAGTGGAAATAGATCCATTTGCTGGTCACTCTTCAATTACTTGCTACGTCTTTATCAGGTTTCTAAGACATTAGACTCGTATTTTTTGAGGTTTACAGCAAAGCGAACTTTTAAAAATTGACTGTTGACAGAAACAGGGTCCATTTCCGGTCGGGATAGTACTGTTGTAAACAAAGGGGAATAACGTGCATCGGCTGGAAAGTATTTGAAGTTGCTCTCATGAGTTTGGCTACATGAACTAAGTTAATACTCTTGAGACTAGCTAATATTATGAGAGTAATCGCTAGAGATTAAAAGTTTTCACGGAAATATTTATTGCTCCACTTTGTTTTATTGCCTTACGTACACACCAGCAGCTCTGCTTCATGGTCCATGATTGGTTGTTTTAACTCTCAGCGTTTTGGGACTCTGCCCGCAAGTCACAGACGTGAGGTGTCGCTGGAACGTGGTTCTGAACGCCACAGTCAAATGAGCCACTTCTCGGCACAAATTAACACTGCCAATAATTAGATATGATGGTTTATCGCGGGAAAACTTGACTGTTTACTGGGTTTCAACGTTCGTTCAGCTTATGAAAAGATGACTGGCTTTCACTTGTTCATAGAGCTGTTTCCCTATTTCACTAAGCCAATAAAAATGCCGATATTGTAATATTTGATGCATATTATTAGTATGCAGACATATACGTTCTGTCAGACGTATATCATCCAATCATACTAATAGCAAGAAACTACAGTGTTTTCAAGGGTATGTTGATTGGCACAACAATTTTTTACGATATACCATCATCTCGTGTGACATTATGTTGGGTGATATACGTCTGACAGAACGTAGCCGGCTTCAGACCAATAATAGGCATGAAATATTACAACAGCGGGATTCTTATTGGCTCAGTCAAATAGGGTAACAGCTTCGCGAACAAGCGAAAGTCAGTAATCTTTTCATAAGCTGAACGAGCGTTGAAATCCAGCGAACAGTCAAGTTTTTCTGCAATAAGCCATCGTCTCTACCAATTATCACCCATTAGAGCTGTAGATGCGCAGGTAAGGCTTTGTAACAAAGAGGTACAAAAACTTTTTTTTTTTTTTTGCGAAAACTTCCTGCCCCCAGTGATCACCTTTACCAATAACTCACTTGCGAGATATCTGTATAGACGAATACAGTGGCGGTCGGTGGGTTGCTGCAAGAGATGACTGCATTTGTTAGTATGGACGGAATACATTTGTTATTCTACTCTGTAGAGAACGTGTTGAATAGAATACTGATTAATTATTTTTGACGGTTACAAATGTGACAGAACTAGCATACCATTGTTTGTGACATGAACAATACTATCAGTTGATATTTTATGCTCTAACAAAGTGAAATTTTCATAATTGAATCTGAAACTAGGATTATAATGAAGAATACATAAATTCAAAGTTCTGGTAGTACATCGTACTTGACATGAAAGTACAAGATCACCATACAAGAAGCTGAATAATCATTGTTAAATTGACATTAACATTCCTACACGTGTAGCACGGAAAACCAAAGCACTGTTCCAGTAAGTTCTAACTATCAAAGATAAGGTAAAACAAGTGGGCTTTACGTCTCGTCGACAGCGAGGTTATTATAGAGACGGTGACACACAGCTGAAGAGGGCGAGGTACATAATTCAACGCTAAAAGCATTAATCTATAACTGTAGGTTTCTTGAAGCCAATCTGCGAAAATTAAACAATAGCAACCCTAGACAAAGAGCTCACACGTGACGAATTAGTAATTCTGGATAGATATTTGCTCATAAAGCTGGTAAATACCATTATCTAGAATTGTCATTGTGTATTTTATCCACATTGGCTTCGAAAAAAGCGTATAAATAAATTGATGTTTTCAGCGTTTGTTTATCTACCAGATACCCTTAATACAATGGCCAGGAGACGAGAGAGGAGTCAGCCATTGCCTTTGTAAAATAACCATTCCAGCATTCACCTGGAGCGATTTCGGGAAACCATGGAAAACTGAAATCAAAATGACCGGCGCTGGGGATCAAACCAGGGTCCTTTCAAATGCGAGTCCATCGTGTAACCGTTGCGCCACCTCGCTCAGGTCTAATTATCAAATAGTAGCAGACAAACGTCTTGGTAAAAACTCTAAAGAGAATTGCAAAGATAAACTTCATCTGTGTCTGTTCCGTTTAATTAGTTCTGTTCAAATAATACATAACAATTAAACAAATTTTCCGTTTTTGTCGGCACATTTATAGGTGTATGAATGTAATGCAATTTGAAAACTTTCTTGAAACTGATTTATAACATTTTTCTCGTAGAATGGAGGTTTATTATATTACGTACGGCTGACAGAAGTGATAGATAGGGACTCCTGATTTGCGCGAAATGATTTTGGCGTCACTTAGTTTCATTGCCTTGTATGCATATCTGCAGCCAGCGTGTATTGTGTAGAAGCGTCACTTATGCTGGGCCAATCAGAAAAAGGTTGCTGCGACACCACACGTATGTGATTAGCGGGTAGAACCGCAAGACGCTGAGAGATAAACACATACAATTATTGACCTCGGTGCGGAACTACAGGTGTCCACATAAGACATAGAAACAAGTTGGTGCAGAATTCTTTGCGTTGAAATCTGGGGTCCCTAGTTGTAGAACAAATGGTAGATCTATCATTATACTAATGTTGGCAACACTGATAAGAGGGTCACTAAAAAGGACCTGCTGACGGCAGTAACAGCTGAAATAAGTAACAAGATGACTCACAGCGCAGCTTGTCAACGCAAAGTGGACGCCATTTCTCGGGCCAGCACCTCGCTGCTATTGTTGCCGTGTTCCGATAGCTCTGGCATTGTCGTTGGTCTGTTTCTGAGTTTTCGTCACCAGAAACAGAACTATATAAGTTATCTGTAAATGTATCGCTTGTGGCAGTTACTAGGTAGCTATGAACGACTGGCAGAAAACAGAAAATAAATTACGAATTTCTCTTGCAAAAACGGATTCGCAGCTAACATAAAATCTTATTAGTATACCAAATATTTATTAAAGCGTTGTCTCGGTATACGCTCTTTTTTTACTTATTATTATTATTTAGTTTTTTGTTTGTACAGTATATATCATGACGATAATTGAATAGCCTTTACATATTGTGGTGGAATCTCGAGACAGTGTTTGAGTTTATGAGCGCCGTTGAACAACATCTCGAATCCGAATGAAACCGAGCGGCATCTGTAATGGGCTTACTCCTAGCCTCACACAAGATGTCGCCCAAGAACTCACGAAAACAACTGCCAGTGACCTTTGGTGCTTGACAGCTGACGCCACTGAGATAACTGAACCAGTGAAATCTGCAGTACTGGAACGCGGCTTACGTAAGTTGCCCTTAACTAACGCATTCCAATCATTATTAATGATAAACTCAATTTCTTTTCATTTTTACTGTAGTCTACAGTTGATGTTTTTCTATGCATTTGGACCTAATTTCTTAATTATATGACGACTGTAGCTTCTGGTGAAATGTTATCGAACCGAATGCGTCGCCACAAAATTAGTTTAGATGTTCGGAATTTTAATTAATGTAAGCAGTGTGTGTTCCAGGTATTTTTTAAATTTCCATTTCGGGTGCGTGTGACAGATTTAATTACATAACTAACAAAGTTTTACATGTTCAATAGTGATTTAAATTTATAAAATTTGCTAACGAGAATTTTTTGTTCTGCATGGTTGTTTGAAAAAAATGAAGTCCGTTACATTAAGAGGCGGTTGTGTGCACCTAAACAAGACAAACCATTCTAATAAAACTTCAGTTCTAAGGTACATACCGTATAGAGCTATGTTCAACATCTGCCATCGCTACAGGAGTTGGTCCATGTGACGTTCATACATAGTAATTCATTCTTGTAATATGGAACCACGCATCCTCTGAGAAACTCTTGATTGGTGGTCTCGTAATTGCTGGCAGGCTTTGACGACGCGTTGCTGGAGTTTTCGAAGGTTTTGAACAATGGTTCTGTTTATTGTACGAGGAAGACTTTCATTTTAAGCGGTATTTCTGAGCTTGCACTTGAAAACAGTTTGTTATGTCAATTAAATTATTTTCGTTCAGAATTTAATACGACAGGGAAAGTGGCACATTTCGGGAAAGCTTATAACATCGGTAATGTTCTCAGCTTCTCACTTGCTCAAATGTCTCTATGACCACGATTTATGAAATTCGAAAATTCGTCTCTAAAGTATGGTTTACTTCAAATCCAAGCTTAAAATAGACTTAAATGTCAACCAACTTCCAAAATTCCTAAAAATTATACCAAATAACTGTAAAAGTCATTAGAAAATGTTACGTTTTAAACGCCTGTGAAAACAGTTCGTCGCAACATGTCTGCCGCTGTGACGTCATCAACCAGTACACCAGCCGGCACTTGGCGGGTCTGAAGCAATACTTTTGACCGGACAAATTGTTTATTTATTTAAAAGGTGTTTTGGGCCAAAGTGTACGGCGTATGTATTTATTCTACTTGCAAACCATATTAGCAGTCTTAGATCTTGAGAAAAACTAACAAAGAAATGGTTTATAATAATACACAGAGTCACTAATGTTTGTGAGACCCATAGGTTAAATGGTTGCCGCAAAAACATTTTTAACTAAAAAATAATTTCGTGATTAAATCATTAAATGCAATGTTCTGTATTTTCCGTTTACTGTATATATTTTATATGTCATAATACACTTGACACTTAACAAAAAAATTTGGTGAAATTTTTTTGAAAGCACTGAGCTGCTACATACGAAGAACATTAAATCCTAAATAAATAAGTTGAAGTAGGCTATGTAAATAAATAAATACACATTTTAAAAATAAGCAGCAGTTTTTTTCATATCATGATTATATCTAATTTTTCTGACAACTTAATAAGATTTTTATTATGTTACGTACTAACTACAGTATATAAAAGTATTTATGAATACTGTTCGAAAGGAAGTCCTATAAATCGTGTAGGGTATTCAATACATGTTGTCACATAAAAATAACGGAAGAGAATTTCAAGTTTATTTCGCGACCGCCGTTAAAAATTAAGGATTGATGAGACATATAAGATGTAAACAGCCGTTATTTATTGAGAACATTCACTAATCTACCTTGTACATGTGGTAGTCCAACCTGCTTACATATGTGGCGGTTACCTATCCAAGTGCTAACCATGCTCGAAGCTACTTTACTTCAGTGATCACATGACCACCAGAGTAATAAGACGCGGTACAGGCTGATGACGTAAAACGTGTTCTCAGTGCCGTGACAATGGCTGTTTTCATAGCTGCTAAATGTGTCGTATAACTAAACGAAACACTATTAACAGAAATTTATTTATATTTAATTAATATATTCCCTTGTACTTTCATGTGGATTTATTTCTAATGAATCTTAAATGTCATGCAAGTAGCCCGTTGTGGCTGGCTGTAGGCATACTGATGATCTGAAAGTGGCGTACTGCATTATTGTGGACATACGCCATTACAATATTCTGTCGTCCCAGAAATCTTAAAATGAGACAAGAAAAAAACACTAACAAACTAAAAAAAGAGAGAAAACAAGCCTTGTTTGGCTGTAGTCAACACACACATAAACCAAAACAACAGAACATGTATGATCCCATAAGGAATTAGTCAACAGCAAATAAAGGAAAGTAAAATAAACATAAAAATAAAAGTCGAAAAACAAAACAAAATAACCTGTAAAATTCAGGACACCACAATCAAGACAGCACAGACCAAACTGGAGCGAAGACGATGTTGGACACAAGACAGGATAACAACGACGACGTCACAAACAACAGACTAGACGACACAACGATGAAACCACAAAAAAAAAAAAAAAATACAGTAGCGGCGCCCTTAAATTGGATTCAGTTATTCCGATTTAGATTGTAGTTGCCAGCCAAGTGAGATCAGTCATCATAGACAATGCGTGGCTACTCTGGAAGAATCTTTGCTTTGAGATGACCCACGAACTTTAGCGTGGTGACCTTTAGCTACGTTTACAAGTCGACTCGCGAGCTGAACTTGAGTTGCGGTAATGTTTGCTGTGTCCACTGAAGAAACATTTTGTTCTGATTGTCGCCGTTAACGATACAGATCGCTCCACAGTAGAAAGTTCACTGGACCGTTCTTTTCGCTCGGAAGGATTAGCGGAAGGAAGCTGAGGCTGCGTGAGCTTAGTCATCACTCCATATATAAGTTACGTGTTCTGTTTCAAATGATCGAGCTCTGTCGTTCAGAGGGCGTGGTACATAATTCAGCGCTAAAAACGTCAGATTAAAATCGTAAGTTTATTGAAACCAATAACAAAAAACTGCAACATAGAAACAGTTTTGCCAACATTCTGAGTAAAAATATTTCTCGAGTAATGTGTTTCTGAAGAACAATCGCTGCCACATTAAGTTCGTATATTTTTAACTGCGACGCAAGAGATGCGTCACTCTGACCAAATGTTTGCTTAAAGTTGACATACATCACTGTCTACGGTTGTTGTTTAGTAGTTTCTCCCGTACTGACTTTCGAAATCGCGTAGATTTAAAATGGTGTTTTTAACGTTTATTTATCAACCACACACTTATAAAGCGGCCGTCTGACCAGACTACGAAAAGGCATGCAGAGCTTCGGCCGATACAAGTTAATTTGAAAACTGTTCAGAGCTAGGAATATTATTCAAAGAACGTTTCACATTTCACCTATTCCAGAGCCTATATTTAATTCTAAATTTTGTTTTTACGCTGCCGAAAATGGATGTTTTTGATGTTTTTTTTAAGTAAGAAAATATTGGCGCAGAAACTTAAAACACGTAGAACACACATTTACGTTTAATATCACGTCATACAGTGATAGGGTCACAGCTGAAAGTCTCACTGAGGTGAATTGACGGCGAGAAGTATGCACGCCAGTTCAGTGATTTGTGCCTAGAGGCTAAATAGAGGCGTAATGCACGTATTGTCTCGCCCTTAAGGTCGTGCTAGAATCGCCGTAAGAAATAACCGTAAAAATTGAACACACACTTCTGAGTGATGCATGCTACAACACACCGTACCGCTGCCAAGCCGCCGTAAGACCGTAAGAGGAATAGAAACCTATCAGTTTTTTACGGTGCGGTTACGGTTATTTCTATACGGCTACTTTACGGTCAATGTAGCACGGGCTTTACATCTCCGCACATTATGGACTCAAAAGCACAAAGTACGGGCTTACAATTATAAACTTATTCACAATGGTATAGATCTATAAAAATGACTCTTATAAAAACACAAGTACCTCTTAGCACCATGTTTGTTTTAATCCGTGTTTACTTAAGAAGTTCGAATTTTCATATTTGCTTAAATAATTTGAAGTTATTAAAATTTCTGCTGTTAGACCGCCAGAATTTTATGGCTTAGTAAACAGACGATGTCAAACTTAAATATTGGATTTTAAGTATGTCTAGTTTTTTGTTTGTTTTAATTACAACATTATCATTTACTATTTGAATAGTAAACATAATGAACACCAGAAAACCAGTACTTTGCTTTTTCTTCTTGATCGCTGACAGGGAACACTGATAAGTTCTCTTTAAATAATAATACTGAGAAATCACTCTATTTAATTTTTCTGCACAATGTCTCATGATCGTTTTGTACTATTCAAATATTACAATCGAATAAATTGATAGCAAATGAAGTGTGCGTGTGTGCGTTTTAGGTTTCTGTGGGACTTGGTTTATACACTTGGTGCAGCAGTGTTGTTTTTCTCAGCGAATCAAATATTACTGCTGCCCTGCCTCATGGTTTATTTATAACATCTGAAAGAGCATTGTATCTGTTTCTCCAAATGAATACCAAATAACGTTCTGTGCATGTGTATTGTTCCTGCATGAGTAATGGCGCATCAGCTGTGTTGTTTTGCATATTCCATTTACATCTGCCGAACGATGCTCCGTTACCGCTGCTCTATTGTTTACCTGCTGCAGTATAGAGTAGCGAGCTGTTCTACAACATGGCGTACATGATAATGCTTTATAGTGTTTCCAACGCAACCACTTCCAATGTGAATTGCTGGCTCCGGAAGGTAAGGTTCCCGCCTGCCACACGTTTCAATTGCGTTGTAATGTACAGGGAAGTACGTTTTTACGAAACTATTCCACAAGTGCCCATTGTACCAATGTACGAAAAGACAACCGTTACCTTAATTGTAAAGCCTCGTAACTCCATTTTTTGAAGATTGGACATTTTAGCCCTTTTAAGCCATCTTCATAAGGAATTCTCAAAGAAATATTCTTAAATATAAATAGAAGAATTTAATTAGTGATAAAGTTATACAGAATTATGTATTTTTCTCAGTGTTAGGGAAATTAAATAGTTTTTCTCTCCTCCTTTTTTAGTATATGAGAATTGGAGTTACGAGGTTTTACAATTAAGGTGACGCAACACTTCGGACAAAAGTAAAATATCATTGTTAAGACACCATGCTCGTTAAAAATACATGTTTAAGTCATCTGCTTAAAACGTCCTTTTCAGGCTGCCATACTTCAAATGCCTTAACCTGATGAGTGCCGAACTCAGAATCTTGCACTGAACTTTGCTACAGACTTCCACCAATAAGATAGTATGTCCAGCTATTAAAGCCCCGTAGTATACATGGATCGGCGGGAATCTTGCACGTTGGTTCAGCGCTTGGCTCGTTGTGGCCCTGTATCTCCGTCGCTTCTGAGCCTTTAATGCTCAGGTTGGTGGCATCCTTAATATAATAAAACGAAACATCTCTAAACCCTTAACTTAAACACTGCTTTTCCGTTTCAAATGTCGCGGCGTTTAATATTTTTAGTCGTACCTGCGATAAGACTTTTGGTTGACGGCACAAGAACCAATCAACGCGAGGGCCGAAGTTGGAGCAATGGCTAGAGTACTCATCTTCCACAAAGGCAATACGGGTTCGATTCCCGACGGTGTCGGTCCCCGGATCTTCACATGTGGGGATCGTGCCGGACGATGCAACTGTTCGGCGGATTTTCTCGGGGATCTTCCGTTCTCCTCCCTTTTTCTCACTTCCAGTGCTGTTCCATACTCACCTCATGTTACCACTCTAAAGATTTAGATTTTAGAGCTGACTAAAAATCTCTCCACTCATTCACCAACCAATACAACAGTGTACCAAACATCAACCAACCAGCATCCCTCTGCGCTCTGGGATGAGTGTTGTCTGAAATGGCGCGAGCTTCTGACACTATACAATACTGACAATGATGTTACTGTCTTACAATATGTAATACATGAACGAGTATACTCGGTGTAAAATGCAAAATGGTCTGTTACTTCATTATTTAATGACAATATAACTTTTTAACTTCAATAGTACAGGTTTATACTACAAAATTATTAACAGTTAGGTACAAATGTCGCGTTACGACTACAAGCTTGACAATTTTCACAGCCTGTCCGCTAGGGATCACGAAGTTCACAACTCTTTTCTTCAATAGCCCTTGTGGAAGTTAACGTTCCATAACCTTTCACTGTTCTGCATACTGCTCTCCACTAACAGCGTAATGAATGAGAACACAAGCAACCACCTTTTTTAATTCACAGAACAACATCTAACAAAGGAAAACATACCATAACATTCATCTATGAAGCATTTCGCAAAAGTGTCGTGATAAGCAAATGGTAGGCGCATACTAAAAGAACTGTTTTACACTTGCAGCAATTATCTATAAAAAATGTGTTTATACGTTTACACATACAGATTAAAAAGAAAAAAAAATCTCTGCCAAAATGAAATATGGTCATTCTCTTAGAAAAACAAATTTGTTTTATCCTATAAAGTTGCGTAATTTATACGCAACGTATGTACAGTTAAATCAAGTTTGTGTACAGTATATGCATGTGCAATATTTTTATGGACGAGTATAAGTTCTTGTGCAAGTAAATTAAAAGTTTACTCCAATTAAGTTTTGTCTTTTGTATGAGTCATCAATAGGGCCAGAACTTTGTCGTGAAAAGATTTTTGCTCCACTTTGTTTCAGTGTCTTACGAGCACGTCGACAGTTTTACTTCATGGTTATTGGCATTGTGTTTTGTTCAGACACGTTTCTCATTTCACTGCACTAATTATAATAAGATTATTGTGACTCCATACGTCTGTAATTTGCCAAGGAAATGATAGTAAAATCATCCAATCACAGACGTTGTAGCAGAGCCACAGATGTGCACATGACGAAATTGGAACCAAATGTTGCGAAAATCTTTTCGCCATCAAATTGTGGCTCTATTTATCACTCATTATGTTCTCTATTATATATTATTGTACATCTACATCACGCATTCTCTTAGTGCTAATTAAATGCGTAGACAGTAATAATAAAGTAACGTATATAAAAATTATTTACTTTGTAAAATAATCATTAATTTCTCCTTCATTTTAATACTCTGGCAGTTAGCATTCATGTTATGTTGAATTTATAAAGCGGGCATATTTTTTTAATGTTTATAGTTTCAAGATGATCACTCGTAAACGAGTTGGCAACAATAATAGTTTGTAATTTTGTATACTGTAACGCACAACTTAATTGATGCATTGATGCACTGTAAATCACAATACAGGCTACAAGCAACCCCTAATGCTTTGTTGCCAAGTGCACTATTAAGCTCATTAACATTCAAACCAGCTAAATTAATTAACTACATTGAATACTACAGTGTTGATGTAAAGTCTTGCTTATCCTCGCTGAGGGTAAAATTACCAATACTTAGTGATTAAACCTTCAATGTTGTTTTAAAAGGAGACCTGAAACTATTTGTACCATATCACTAATCATACTAATAATATAAATGCAAAAGTATGTTTGTTAGTTTGTTGGTTTGGTCTTCTTTTACACAGCAACAGATCAACGGATCAATATGCTTTTTTGCATAGAGATAGTTTCTGGGCCTGAGAGTGACATATGTAAACTACTTTTTACCCCGGAAAAAATTCACGGTTCCTGTGGGATAGATCTGGAGCGTATTTTTGTAACTAAGTACCTCTTCGTGCTAAAATTGCTGAACGGGGTTTATGAAATTTAGTACGAAGGTGTTTTAAGTCTTGGAATAACACATGATTATTTGTATCCCGGAAAAACACATGGTTCCTGTGGGATAGCTGTTTATCATGTTTATATAATCCCCTCTTCCCTCTAAAACGACTAAACGGATTTTGATAAAATTTTGTAAAGAAGTTTTTTAGGTCCCCAAATAATATTTAAAAAATGCCATTTATCCCGGAATATTGCACAGTTTCTGTGTTATTTAATTTGCCCGAATTTCAATAAAATTCAGTGTTTAGGTGTGTATGTTTAGGTAGTTATGTATAAAAAATCAATAAATTCTAATTGTAAACTCTCAATGCAACAATAATTTAAAAATCTCACGAAAGGTGTGTTGCATTGTACTATATCCCTTCAAACATGCACACACAGAGAATAGTCATCAATGACTTTATTTGCTTGGTATAATTGCTGTTATATTTCAGAACCTCAGTACTGTAGTGGAGTGTGTGACAACTTTCTCAGAATTTAGTGGCTGGCGAGGGTTGAGGAAGGGCTGCGCCGTTGAATTTAGTTTTCGAGGAAATGGACGCGAATGATGATTTACCAAATTTCCCCGAGCTGAAGTAACAGAAATAATGCGTGTAGTTGTGACAGATAAGTAGGACGAGAGTGCGCGCACGCCGCTAGGGGGACCCAGGAGCTGCTCGCATGCACGCACTTCCATACGCACGCACTCAGGTCTTATCTCGCACGCTCGGCCCCTGTTATCGCCGGTTCATGTTGACTGAACTTTATCGCCCGGGGGCCTAACCCAGAAAGCGCTCCACGACCGCGCCGAACTTTTCCACTTGCCGCTCTGGACTAGGCAATACATCCAGCGGTACATGGCGGCCAATCACAGCACATGCATGCAGGCATTTAGATTCCTTTACAATTGAACACTTCAGCATTAATTCACGTATATAGAAGATGTGAAAGTGCGTAGTTCAATGCGATGGTTTCCAACTTAACTAAGCAGGTCGTGTGCGTTGCAGTACGTTCATAAACACGTTTTATTTACGAAAATACTTCACATTCCCCCATTGTGCCAAAGTACGTAACGAAAATACACTTAGGACGATGTCAAAATACCGTTGTTAAAATTCCATGTTCATAAAATCACTGTTTCTAAGCCTTCCAACAACAAAGTTAAAAATAGCCTTTTTCAGGTTGCCGTACTTCAGAATGCACTGACCGGATGTATTTGAAACTCAGATTAAGAAGTGCACCGAACTTTGCTACAGGCTTTCCAGCAATAAAATTATGTGTAAGTAAAAATGCATCCGCGGGAATCCTGCACGCTAGTACGGTGGTTCTTGGATTGTGGTGATGCGGCATTTGATTCGCGTTTGAAGGTCGCCCTTACAGCTCCGTCGATTTTGAGCCTCTAACGATTAAAGCAAGCAGTTACATTTTATTTCTTAAATAAAAGTTTGGGGAAGCAACCAGTCAGTGCGATGTATTATAACCCATCTACGACACATAGAAATAGCATCAACAGTCAAAAAACTATTATCAAAGCTAGATCTATCAGTTCTCCAGCCATTTCAACCGATCACTGCATGGACGAAAATACTGAACACGATAATTTGCAAAAATCCTGTCAGACAATAATTCCCGCCAAATCTGTCGTATCGCCAACTTCTGTTAACGAAATGGTCTCGTGTTTCCATTGGCTGGAATTATAACTGTTTTTACTTAAGGCACTCGCCTACTGGCCGTGTGTTTGTGTTAGTGAGACACTCCGCCAAGGGCGATGTTGACAGGCTCATCTGGTGCGGTATCGCCTCTACCACAAGACACAGAAACGGCGTGCACTGGTATCGTAGATCACTCGCCCGACTGACACTTTCAGTGGTGACCCCATCTTTTTAATGGTGAAATTTTTTAAGCAAAGTCCATTGCATGCTCCTAGAGTAGTTTTACACAAATCATGCGAGTAGTTTTTTTTTAGATATAACAAGTTAAAAAAGCTGTTTTAAACAATTTTGTGGAGCTTAGAAATGATATTTCTAATCGACGTGGTGCTTTGAAATTTCTCTTCAGGCATCGTTTGCAGTGTATTTTCTTTTCGTGCATAGACACTTTGGCATATGTGGAATAGTTTCTTTAAAAAAACGTATTTTCGAATACGCTGCAAAGTAATTGAAGCGCAGGTAGGCGAGGCCCTTAACACATGTTTCCGTTTTCGCGACAATCGCTTACTTCATATTCTTAACGCTTAATTTTCTGTAGTAAACCCACCCTTAGTTCCTGCAGCTTTTTAACCTCTCGGGTCACGTGATTAGTTGAGTGAGAGATTTTGGTCAGCGAGGTCCTTAGCGCTCGTGACGAGTGATTTGATGTGAGTATGGAGCAGTGCCGGAATGAAGGAGTGGGGGAAACGGGAGTCCCCCGAGAAAACCCGTGAGGTGGGAAGCGCTTGCTGTGACGTCATTACCTCGTCCGTACTTCTGGTCATGGGACGCGCAAAAATACGACCACCCAGGCATCTGAGGTTCAATCATTTCGTTTTCAACACGTGCATTAAGGGTGTTCAAGTGCGATAAAATCGTAATTTTATATCTTTATGAAATACTGTTAGTTTTGAAGACGATACTTGTGAGTACAATTTCCTCTTACAATACAATTTTAGCTTTCATAGTTTTCTCATTACGGTGCGACAAAGTCAAAATCTGCTTGTTCTGCTGCCATGCAAATAGTGAAAAACCTACTGGCCTACAGTACTTGAATAAAATAATTCACTGTGATATTACATCCCACGAGCTATGCAATAAAGTATTTAAAAGACCATAACGTATTATTTTGAATTTTTAAAAAAAATTCGTAAAAGTACAGGAAAAATGTTGAAAACTCAGCAATTTGTTTTAAATACAAAAATTGTTCACGGGATTTTTTAAAAAATGTTTTATGACGTAGCCCGTGGAAAGCTGTTCCACTGTGAATTATTTCACTTACGTTAGTCAATTGGTTTTCACAGTATTGCGACATTTATAGGAGAACGCTTCTCGGCAATAATGAGAAGTTCCACAGTAGATTGGCCTACCTACTGTAAAGTGGACGCGCACATACATTACATCACATAGATGTTCGTGACCAGTGTAGTCACTGATTGTACAGACTGTCGCCAAGTAATGATGCGAATTTTGCAGGTCCCTACTAATTGGACACATTGGCTGGGACAGCATGCGGAGACAACCTCAGCAAGTAAGCATATTTCACACAACGTAAGATACATGTAAATCATCATGTGAGATGGAGTCTTGAACTATATTTCATTCGAGCATGTCTCGTGCAATGTGGATCTCGAAAGAGATCAAGAGATAGGGCATGTCCTTGTGCAAAGTCTCACAAATTGTACGGAAACAAAGGGTCCTATTGGTCGCTCTGAGCTGGTCGTATGACTATATATAACAGTTCTAAGCAGCGTAGTTTAGCAAGTCACATAGAAGACGTTAATGCGTTATTTTTTAATTCCCTGATGTACGCCGAAGGATTTCTGCATGAACTACTTTCAGTGCCTTAGTGCACATCGGCAGTTCTTTGGCAGCTAGTCTTTGTGAAAATACGTTTCTCAGTCGAATCTACCAATCAGAATAATGTTACTGAGATACCACACATATGTGACTTGCAGTAAAACGTTAAAACACGTAAAAGTTAAAAACTTTCAGCCATCGAACGTGAAGCAGAGCTGCAGATGTGCACATAAGGCACTGAAACATACTGCTGCAGAAATATTTTCTCCAAGGGTTCCTATTCATAGTGGATTTCGAAAAGAAGAAATGCCATGGGTTTTCAGAAAGTACTGAAAGTACTGTAAAATACTTTTATCGTCGTGCTTGTTTTAAATATAAATGTGTATATTTTTGATAAAAGGACGGACATTAAATTTTAAGAGACGTTATTATAATTAGAGACCGGAAAAATTCGCGTGTTCATTGACCTCTAGACTGGCCTCCAAGAATATTATTTACTGACAAACACAACATCTGCTCTTCGTATGCTCGCTGACACGGAGATACCTAGAGACCGGAAAAATTCGCAGGTTCACTGACCTGTAGGCTAGCCTGCAAGAATATTTGTGAACTGTAGTAGACAACAGATGCTCATTAGCTGCTTGTTGTTAAAGTGATGTAGGCCTGTATTTGGTACATTTCTGTTACTGGCTCAGAGACTTCCAGGAGGTGTCAAAGGCAAAAGCTAATTGTGAATGTGGCACAAACGTACAGTTGTTGGAATTACAGCTTGTGCCCAAACGAAAACGCTAATTTTCAGGTCTCTAGTGATACCACATAATTCGACAAGCATTTAGTTTCTATTTTATTATTGGAGCAGCGCAAAATTATTGTTGTTTGAATTTTAATATGTGTTCAAAAGAAAACGCGAATTTCTCGGGTACATAATTATAACCAGTCTGCCAACAAGGACAAGACGTGCTGCAAGATGCGTTCGGAAAGTATTGTTACTCTAGAATGAGAATTCACATTAGTAGTTTCTACAATATTAAATCTTGCTTCGCATAAATGCTATTTAACTTTCAAGCTCGCAACTCACCGAACACTTACGATTGGTCAGTTCAAATTCGCTTTAAAATTGTCTGAAATATTTCCGTTCCACACGCAGGCAATGAATGAAAGGAGAAGCATGTCTGGACTTGTTCCAACATATTTACTTCATGAAACTGGAGACTTAGCAGGGCATTACCGGGCCTGCATAATTTCGGCGATGCCAGCGCTCCGTCGCTCCTGTTCGCAAGCTGCTGAACTAGCACGTGGCGTTTCCGTTGTACCCCCGGACCTTTGGGACTTTAAACAGTCATCTTATCATTTTATTGATAGAAAGTCTGTACCAGAATACACTGTAGGCTTTCGCTTTGCTTCGTATCAATCTGAGCAGTAGACTTCGTCATACTGTTACACGAAAATACTGTTTTTAGGCCTACCCATGTTGGAATTCTCGGAATAAATATTTCTGCGTGCGATATTTTGAAAGTCTTGAAAGTTCTTCCTTGGAATGTGTTTTCTTTTCACATATAGGTATATTGCGAACACGTATAATATTTTCTTAAATAAGCATGATTTTTGATCCACTGCAATACATTTTGACAACCACGTAGAAAGCTATATTTAAAGCAGTATTTTTTATTTGCAGCCCTGTCCCTGGAATCCTAAAATAGTGCTTCATATCAACTACATAACGTAAAACTATAAAGTCAGATAATTCCTGCAATTTTCAGTTTATGATATGAAGAGTTGAATACAGTTCAGCAGACACATTACTAAGCATACGTGCTTATAAAAGTTTTATGCATAAAATTGATATGCTTTGCCATGCTCAAATTTAAAAGGAAAATTTTGTTTACGTTCGAAGATACTTGAATGTTATTTTAAACTAATAAATAGCAGTTTCAAATTTATCATCTAATTCGGGGTGTTTAATTTATTGTTGTCAGACACAACAGTCGATATTTTAAACATATGAACGTACCCTAAATTTATGAGTTTTATTGCTGCTCGTTTCGAAAGAATAATGTATTCATACTGACTTTACAACACCCAACGTGTGAAAATTGCCGCTGACAATGTGTGTCGTTAAAATCTGGACTAACATATAAACACGTCTAATTGCTCAGTTTCAAGCAAACAACAGTTACACTACAAAATTTTTAGTTTGACCGGCATGACAAAATTAAAAATCGTTAACTTACAATATCGTAATTTGAAATGTTAAAATGGTTTCCCAAATAGTTTAAAAAGCAAGATTCCCTCCCCCTTCCAAATTGCGACACCGCGAGAAAGAATATAATATAGGTGTCACAAACCCAAACAACCACGTCACTTTGAAACAATTTATAGCGATATTTCAATGTTGATACACTGCTTAGTTCAAGAAACCGTGCGTTTGGAAACAGTAATTTAACAGGAATGCTAGGTTTTGTTGGTGACGTGACAAGAATACTTTGCCACCAGAGGTTAGTTAGGTTGTGATCGAAAGCATGCAAATTCATTCAATTAGGTGATTTACTTATTTAACGCACGTAAACTTCCCTTGGATCAATAATTGAACAACCCAAGATGAAATATATCGTTATCCCGTGTACCTGCAATAAAGTAACGTTTCGTAAACGCCTAGAGTTTTTTTTTACAATCAACGAAACGATGATTTCGATGCGTGTGCACGCACTTCCAGCCGCTTGCCTGGGTTTTCCACCCGTCTAGACGTTGCGCGCTAACAGTAGTCAGCGAGAGAAGCTCGTGCCGTTAGTTACACGGTCCGCTTGTCGGCAGGACGCGATTCTCAGAACGCCAGCCCCACGATGCGAGTTGCCAACTGCTACATAATTGCCGGCCCACGATACTTTCATTTGCATCGATTAGTATTTAATATATTATTTTTTGCGAGAAGGTTATCTTGCAGGCAGTTATTTCTTCCGTGACGCCAAACAAAACGTTTATATCATCGCCGAAACTGATACGTTATTTTGGCTGGCAAAATGTCGACGGCTACGGTTGGTGGTAATTATAACCGCTTATATTGTGTCAGGTTCTTGGAACAGATAACATCATCGCTTGCCAGATGTGATGGGAGGCCAATACTTCCATGAAATAATTTTTTTTCGGTAACATTTGGTGTTCCCTGGGTTGCTTCCTGCCGAAAATATTTTGTACGTTTACCAATTTTCAAGGTTTATAATAACAGTCGTTGCGTAATTTTTTTAAGTGACTAAAGGCGAATTCACAGCCACGCTTAACGTACAGTACGTACGAACACACAGACGTACGATAAGTATTAGATATTGGATTCACAACAATATTTAATCTATTTAATCTAGACATGCGTGGAAATTGTTTATGTCATAACAATGTGTCGCTAACATATGAGCTTACTTTTTTTTTTTTTTTTTCAGAATAGAATAAAATAATTTCTGACCACAGATAAATTGTTTCTCAATATAAAGTAATATTTAATTGAGTCTTACATTTGCATATACCGCATTTACAACCACTCCTTAGCGTACGTGTACGAAGTAGAAAGTTGATCAACTCTTGCGTACATACGCGCGCTACTTGAGGATGTGAATGCACACTCGGTGTTTCTACATTTGCACGTACGTACGCGCGTACGCTATGTGATGGTTGTGAATCCAGCGTAAATATTATGCCACGATAAATTTTTACGAAGTTTTTTTTAAAGTTTTGTGCCAAAGATATAGCATAAAATTTAAATCAGAATGCTGACGAATTAAACGTATTTACATTGCAAATCTAAATATAATAAAATGACATACAAAACACTCCTTTAGGAACAAATAGCAAGCATGGAAGGTGCAAAACGACCATGCTGTACCTAAAAATTTGGAACATGTTGGCCCGGAACATTGTGCTATTTCGTTTCTTCGCTGATTTGTACCACTTAATTGATAATTTTGTATCCATGCCTTATCTGTCTTATTTTTGTCCGAACCGAACGGACAATATTGCCTTTGATCCTTTTAACTCTTTTGTTCAATTAATTATTTTGTAACGTTTTCTTTGTTTTGTACTTTGCTTATAATTGTGTAGATTTTAATTTTTATGAACGTAAAGTTGAGGATTGTTCTCATCCAGATTATAGTTTTTTTCTGTCTGTTCTTGGATCTTCGTAGATTTTTTTTTTTATAAATTTGCGTCGTTTGTTGGTACATTATATTTATTTATTTTTATGTGTTAGTTTATCCTACCTAATTACTTTCCTTTTTGGTATTTTGATCAAAATTTAGCGACATTTAAAAATAATATTCCATATTTTTTTCTGTCCTATTTTTAATAGCAATAAATTTGAATTGAGATTTTGTGAATTTTGTGCGTGATCTTTCATAATCAGGAAGTCAGTGACGAAAGTCCTTCAAACTAAGCAAAGGCTTAAGATTATAGGTTTTCTAACTGCTTAAGAAACGTGTAAACAGAAGAACTTCAATGCGCTACATTTGTTTATATGGTAGAGTGTCAGTCTCTCATTGGGAACGTCGTACGCTTGTGTCAATATCAACACAGTCTCTTGATAGAAGCACTATTTGTGCCTATTAGCAATATGATGTGTCAGAGTGTCTCCAATTCAAAAGTCACACTTTCCTTGAGAAGTGATTTTTATGATTAATTGTCAGCGTAGTCATTTGTAAGTGTTTTTTTAGAATTAACTGCCTATATTATTACTGTTCAAATCTAAGAGTAGAAGTTGAGTATTTTTTTTTTTTCGTCTTTGATTTAATTGGCGAAGTCAAGCCTAAATAATCGTTTCTTACAATTAACAAAACATTACACTTTTTAATACAAACTTAAATTTGACAACGTCAGATAATTGAATACTTACTTCTAGTGTTATAGAATTAACATAAAATTAATCAGACGCTGATTACAATAGTCACATATACAGTAGCAGTAGTACACACATTACACAAATGATTTTATATTTACTCTAGCTGAAAACGTTTCGTATTGTTTACATACGTGCTGTTGTCATAAATATGTAATTATTAATGACTACTGGATGGTATGGTATTATTGCAGTATTTAAAACAAAATTAAGAAAAATGTTTTATTATGAACTCATCCTCTAATACCAGAATTCATCAACAATGGCTCAAGCCACCTAGGTTCAGCCCCACTGCCCGCGGATTCTAGTTATATTGTAAACGCCGCACGTCTTGGCTTTTCTATACCACCATATAAGACTTTATAAACATGTGCACTGAATTATGAGTTTCTGAAAATCACCATAAACTGGGCACATTTTGGAAGACCTGTTTACTTTATTTTCTACATTCTGTTTGTACATTTCCTCATGTTAACTAGGGCCTCACAACTATTTAAAACTATCTCGTTAAAATTAGTGCTCACCAACAGTAAAACCTTATAAATTCATAAAGAAATTACGGTGGACAGCAGGTCTACTGTATAGTGGACGGTAACATCTTACTGCATCTACAATAAGAAATTGCGCAGAACCTCTAGTCACATTGTTCGTCTCAAATTACATTTAAAAGAAAGTATCACTGTTTGCTAACGTGTATGAAATTTAATTGTGCCGTCGGAAGAAACTTCAATTATTTTTATATTATATCGAGAGTACAAAGTAATCGATTTCGTTTAGAAAATCCGTTTGATAATTCGTTGTCATCCGTACAAGGAGTAAAGCAACAATTATTAATATTTAATTATGTTCGTAACGGGTAAATATTTGGTTTAGTTGTTGATCACTGTATGCGCGGAGATACACAAGAGGCCCGCTCGTCATAGATAGCAGGCCCCCTCAATCCGAGTAGAACAAGACTTTACCGAAGATGTGCGAAATTTGAATTCTGGGGTAATGGCCTACAACTTAGGTAACTAAAAAAAAAAAAAGTTGGATTCTAAATGGTTATACGTAACTTCACGGGTATACAACGTATTACTTTATAGCTTTTTCTCTTTGGTAGTAGTAGAAATATACTTATATTTTATACATTTGGATTCTAGCATCAGTGCAGCAACCCTTATTCGTTTTCTCTCTTCTCAATATGTCCACATTGTAATAACATCTGTTTGAAAGTGGGGGCCGCGGTGGCCGAGGGGTTAGACACATCGCCTCCCGCCAAACACCAAGACGATCTGGGCTCGATTTCCGGCGGGGTCGGTCTCCGGATTTTCGCATGTGAGAATCGTGCCGGGCGAAGCCTCTGGTCGGCGGGCATTCTCGGGGATTTCTCGTTTTCCCTGCTCTCTCATTCTGGCACCGCTCCATACTCATATCATGTCACCCCTCACCAGCGCTAAAGACCTCGATGTTGAGCGCTGACCAAAATCTCTTCACGTTACTGTTTGAATGTGCGCAGAATAGTTTGATGAATATTCGCTCGAAACTGTTCAAAGCAACACTTTGTAATACGTTATTCTGATTATTTTTTTCAATTAATTTACTCAAACATTAATATAAAACATTGTTGCGTGCAATAAGTCTGTTAATAAACGAAGTCCATTGATAAATAAGTAAAATAAATATAAAATATACGACACATGAAATGCCTACAAACGTGAAACAGTGAAAAATTGGATTTCATGGTATTACCTTAGGTCAGCAGTTCTTGAGAACCGGTTCTCAGTTTTAACATTTTAACATTGGGTTGTAACACTATTTTTACAAGCTCTTTGGTAGGTAGAATACATACTGTCCACCCGCCTACACATGGCGAACTATAAAAAAAAAACTACAATCCCCGCGCTCACAAATTTCGCAGAGATGTCACTGCGGCCAACTTCTCGCCGGCAAATTTACCGACGGGCGGCGCAGTGAAGAACACGCCACGCCGGCGAGCAAGGGCGATGACGGGTCCGTCGAACGGCGTAATGAAATATGTGCGCGGCCTCCCCAGTTAATTACTAGCGGGACAATTAACCGCTCCGATAATCTCCCGCGAGCACGCGCTTAATGACAGCACGCACCTCGGCGGGGCCAGCCCTTGTCTCGTCTTCATTACGGTACATGCGTGCGGGTATTGTGGTACGCTGGACCACAATTACCAATAAAACCGGATTCACAACCAAACTTAACGTACGTACGTGAAGTCTTTGGGATTGGATTCGCAACATCAGATTCTAGATTTGGACAAAATTGGTTTCGTTAGTGCAAAATGTCGGCTGTAAATTATGGCACATTGATAGTTTTGGAACGAAACATTTAAAATTATTTATGACAAAAAGAGGACATGTTAGAAAAAAAATATAACTATACCGGGCTTCACTTTAACGCGTGAACGATTTGAAACAAATATTTCCAAGCCGTGACAGATTTATAGTATTACCAGATATTGAAATAAATTGAACTTCCAGTCACTTCCTACCCCTAGGATATTTGTACGATATTTTGCATGCACTACGTGACAACATAACGCTGTAGTAAAGGCCGTGCTAGAATCGTCGTAAGAAATAACCGTAAAAATTGAGCACACACTTTTGAGTGATGCAAGCTACAATACACCGTACCGCTGCTTAGCCGCCGTAAGACCGTAAGAGGAATAGAAACCTGTCAATTTCTTACGGTGCGGTTACGGTTATTTCTATACGGCTACTTTACGGTCAATGTAGCACGGGCTTAAGTCGCCTCTTGCGCTCTACATATATCTTACTTATCTTACTATTAGGCCTGCTGTTCTGACCTGTAAAGTATGTGTGCAGGTTAAAATCACAAGTAGTCTAAAACATGATACTACGATTACTTGACGTAACATACATAACATAATACCTGGATGTGGAGCGCGAGAGAGGACTTTCTCCGTGCAGTGTTGCCACATAATGCACTTGTGTGTTGCAGATGTATGTTATGTCAGTCGACATTTGTAGTTCTAAAATGAACATGAGATGTCTATTTCACCGTTTGCACTGCAAATGTAGTGTTCAAAGTTCTAACAGTTATTGTCCCTAAGCAGCTGTCACGTGTCAGTGAAGTTATAGGAAACAGAGTGTACTATGTTGGTACTTGTGAGGCAGACTGTACTTAGCGGTGTGCATAACGGACTGTAGGCCTGCAGGTCGGAGATGAGTGTTGCAAGACGACTGTCTACTTATTCAGCAGACGTCGCGTCTTGAGGTGGAGACAGCAAAACCCTTCTTTACGGTACTTCTGAGTGCTTTGTATTTCCAGCCGTGATAATCCGTCTGGCTCTCCGGGGACCCCTGTTATGTCTAGATAATTTTATTTTTGTCACATCCTTGTGCAGTGTACCCACTGCGCTTGTGGACTATCCCCAAGGTATTGTTTGTGTGTTCGAAATCTCCTGTTCGCTAGAGTGCAGCACTGCATTGTCTGAACAGGTCAATGTGGAGAGCAAATACGGTATAAGCAAAGTTCAAGGAACATTTTGAGATGAGAGGGTTTTACGGCGCTTTTAACAACGAGGTTTAAGCCGATGAGAGTGGATTGAGGTGAAGGGACAACACAACATCCATGCATGCCCGAGTCAGGATTCGAACCGGGGACCTCTCGCACCATAAACCGGCGCCCAACCGACTACGCTACGGAAACCGTCGGGGAACATTTGAAATTGAGTCATTGCTAGAGGCCTGCTTAACCGCGTAATTTTCTGCCAGCAAACAGGACTCCCAACCAGTGTTACCAATCCAAACTCTTCACTTTTACTCCAACGTGGTAGCTAAAATACCCTTTTTTACCCGCAAGCTTAATCAGTAATTATGGATATAGTAGTAATTTTTTTTACATGAAAATAGCTTTTTGAACGCTAATTCTAATGTAACCACTTATCCATGCCATGCACAAGTGATAACCGACGGGACACAACGATGCAAATATAATTAAAAACTGCCAAAGTCAAATGACAACAACATTATGTACTAGTAACCTGTCACTAGCATATTAGGTATACAAAGGCACTAGTTTATTTTCAAGTCGTATGCATCAAGCAATTACCAGTTGATTACAAACACAAATGCTTTTTTTTTTAAACAAATATCAGCAGGAAAATGAAATATACTTCAACCCAAAAACTTTATTCCTCTTTGAACAGAATACTCTCATTTTACCCTAAACTTGTGATGAATACCCACACTTTTACCCACCAGTATGTAAAATACCCAACTTTGGGTAGCTACCCGCAGATTGGCAACACTGCTCCCAACGTTGCTGTCACTCGTTGGCTAAAATAAGCCGTGGACTGCCGAGAAGAATGAGTCTGACCAGTATTTAAATGTTCCACTTTAGAGCGGCTATACTCCAGAAAAGTATTACTCTCCTAAACGACATCACTTAAGGGCGCGGTCTATCGCAATTTTCATCACAATTTTTTTATTTTTTATTTGTACCAGATATTTTTTTTCTTATTTAAGACACAAAATTTGAATAAATTTGGCTCTTTTGAAATTTTTTTATCTCTCATACTTTTCGCGTAATGGCTTGTTAAAGTAATATTTCTGCATGTTTCCGTTTTAACGACTACACTAAAACCAACTGATATACCAAACTCAAAAAAATCACAGTGGATAAAGACATTGCAGGCTACAATGACATGCTCATGAAATTAAAGAATAAAAATTATAAGAATTTTAAAAAATTGCTTAAACTGAAAATTAAAATTTAAAAGTTAAATTATTTGTATTTTTAAAAAAATTATTGAACTTTTTAAATTTTTATTTTCAGTTTCAGCAATTTTTTAAAATTCAAATAATTTGTATTCTTAAATTTCATGAGCATGTCATTGTAGCCTGCAATGTCTTTATCCACTGTGATTTTTTTTTGAGTTTGGTATATCAGTTGGTTTTAGTGTAGTCGTTAAAACGGAAACATGCAAAAATATGACTTTAACAAGCCATTACGTGAAAACTATGAGAGATAAAAAATTTCACAAGAGCCAAATTTAGTCACATTTTGTGTCTAAAATAAGAAAAAAAAATATCTGGCACAAATAAAAAATAAAAAAATGGTGATGTAAATTGCGGTAGACCGCGCCCTTAAAGTCATATTTTGCATGTTTCCGTTTTAACGACTACACTAAAACCAACTGATATACCAAACTCAAAAAAAATCACAGTGGATAAAGACATTGCAGGCTACAATGACATGCTGTTGAAATTAAATAATAAAAATTATTTAAACAATGCTGAAACTGAAAATAAAACTTGTAAAAATTCAATAATTTTTTTAAAAAATACAAATAATTTTTATTCTTTGAAATAACAGACTGTGCTCACTCAGGTATGTGTAGATCTGTGAAGTCTAGTCTGTCACAAATAATAACAACAATTTCGCAGGTCTCCCGTCATTGCATTTTTAACAGATCATTGTCAGAATTAATTAAACCACGTAGGCCTACGAGAAATAATAATATTGATGCATCTGATTTCTCAAAAGCGAAGCATTATAGAATTGCAGAATATCATCCTGCAATCATAAACATTAACATTTAATTGATCAACAAGTTTCTCAATACATACGCTGAATCAATCACCTTGTAAATTATCATTACACAGAATTACATTATGCTGGCTGGTACCCACAACTCCGTTTGCGGGGTTTTCAGCTTAATGCGATAGTATTATGAAACAAATAGTTTTGAAAACTGCAAAATGGGGCAAAATTATAATAAGGGTCATTCATGTACGTTTCAGAAACATTTTGAAAAGGAAAATTGCTCCACAATTTTTTTGTATCCCGTTTTTCGCTGTACTCCGGTTTACCTCCCACCACCCCCGAAAGTATAATTTGCTTTGGTAAAAACCTTCGGGGCGCACGCACATCTCAACAAAGTTTATTTGTTCTCTATTTTTTTTTGGAGTATCGTGTTTTGGCTCTACCTCTTTTTGCCTTCCCCTTTTAACTTTTTTTATAGAAATCTTCGTAAGTGCACGCAAGACTTACCGAAATTTCATCACAATCGTATGATGGACAAACAATCATTTTGATGATCATAAGCTGGAAGTTCGCCCGCGGCATTGCTCGCGTGTATTACTCGTATCAGCAAATATTTACTTCTATTGGAGGGCCTCTTTGTACGCCATATTTAGGATAACCACGCTGCAGGTTGAGATTACTCTGCAGCTGGCTACGTAGCTATAGCTGCCCATTTGAAGGAAAAAAAACTGTCCTAAGTATTTCCCTGCCAAACAACTGTCCCGGGTATTTTTATAATCATATAAAAACATACCTTGATTTTGAGAGAGAGTGTTCGGATGATGTAACTAGCACATAATATGGTATAATGACTCATTTACCTTGAGCACAACCATTTATGACAACATAGAAAATTAAGGATGACAGTGCCCTCAGTACGTACCGTCAAAAGTTCATTTAAAAATAAATAAAAATTCAGTCATTGAGCACATTGAGTGAGTGAGTGAGAGATTTTTTGGTCAGCGCTTAACATTGAGGTATTTAGCGCTGGTGAGGGGTGACATGACGTGAGTATGGAGCAGTGCCGGAATGAATGGGCGGGGGAAACGGGAGATCCCCGAGAAAACTCGCCGACCAGTGGCATCGTCCGGCACGATTCCCACATGCGAAAATCCGGGGACCGATCCCGCAGGGAATCGAACCCGGATCGCCTTGGTGGGAGGCGAGGGGTCTGACCTCTCGGCCACCGCGGCCCACGAGCACATTGAGGTTGTACAGCCATAATGTAGTGTTAACTTCCCTATAAATTACTTCTCTATGGCCGTACTTGCTTTTCCGGATCGTCTGCTTTGAAACGTTTACAAAGACTACGTTTCCCCCCTGATATTTGACAGTTATTTTCTCAGTTTCGTATTTACGAAACATCATTCTGAAGTAAAAAATTTAGGGTTAGAATTTCGGAAAACACACACAATTACGGCTATCGTATGTGCCTAACGTTTCAGTGGAAATCGTGACAATAGCCAGTTGCGTTCGTGATATACAGACGATTAATTGAAAACATCTTTCACCCCATTTCATCACTTTTCACTCCCTCAGGGTGTCATATTAAAAAAAAATTATTTAAGGTTTGTTTGTAAGCATTAATCTTAACAATAATCACGTCCATGTCTAAAACAAATTTTGCCCTTCTTTCTACTTCTTTGGAACAGAATTTGGAAAACATCCTGAAATTGTATTTTGGATTTTTTTACATATAAATATTTCTGAAACAAATAGCACTTCCCCACACAACACGTTAGCTTACTGATAGCCTTGCATTTGACTTGCAGTTGTAAACATGCTTCGGTAGGCTTACTGCAAGCCTTGCATTTGACTTAAGCTTTTATGCTGGCGTAGGTATTATTTAGCTTGACAAGCTTTCTGCAAGTGTATTTAAGAAAAATGCTTGCAGTTTAACTTTTTGCAAGCTTGTGCTAAGCTTGATTGCTTACAAGTTAACCTTAAATGATGTATAGTATGTAAGCTTGCAAAACTATAAAAAAGTGTCTACTAGGCAACTTGCAGCAGAATTGCTGCAAGCCTGCTTGCCAGCTGACATTTCACTTGATTTTGGCTTGCCATAGCAAGCTTACTCACGACTTGCTGCAAGCCTGAATCAAGCTTGCAGCAAGTTTATATTTCACTTTAATTTAACTTGCCATAGCAAGCTTGCTCAGAACTCTTGTTACAGACCTGAACCAAGCTTGCGACAAAGGTGTATTTGACTTTAATTACATTTACATAGTAAGACTGGTCACGTGATAAGCTGTAAGCATCCTGTTCCTTATACTAAGCTGATATTGCATTGAAATTTTCCTTAGCAATCTTAATTCATGAAATATTTTCTGTACCATCAATAATGATCGAACTTGAGATTTAAACTGAACTTTGTAAATGAACAAGCGCTTTAAAAAGTAACACTGTTTCATATGCTACCTAAAACAACTATTACGATATTATGTACAACTACAAGTATACTGATATCCTTACCGTTGTTATAGGTGATTCGGAATAAAGTGAACACTCAAAAAAGCCCTGATTAATTTCTATTTCCTGCCAGTTTATATCTTTCCGCCGATGTAAACACAAATAATGCCACGTGCTTTTATTTACATAGAGTCGTGCAATGTTTACAACTACATTAAACTGCTCCGATAAATTTTAGCTACAATATCTACTCATTAAATGCAC
>PNEQ01088251.1:0-22862 GCA_003012365.1 Medauroidea extradentata | reverse complement strand
TGACACAGGAGTAATTGTGTGCATAACTAATTGTGTTGTGAGAGTTCTAGTTGATTACTGTTTTGTGTATTTCGTAGCTTTGTGAGCTATTAAATCCAGTACTTAATTTAACTCTTTTATTTGTAATTATAAGACCTCTATCCCAAAGAACTCATGGGAATTGCCCACATATAAAGTTTGTGCTCTCAAACTTGTAACTGTATGTTGAAAAAGTGGTGTGCGGGCCTTACATGGGGGCAGGTGTTACATGAGTAAATATGGCATATTTAGGTTTCTATTCTTAATTTTTGTACTTTTTGTTAAATGTGGCACAAGATATATTTTTTATTGCCAAAATAAATACAGTATTCACTAACAACTATTCAAATTCAGATTTATTTGTATTGTATTTAAAATTTAAATATTAGATTCCAAGGAAATATTTGAAAACAAAAATCCACCATCCGCACACCCGTAGTTAGTGTATTGTTTAATTTTTGGGGCCAAATGGTGACTTTTGTCTGCTAATGGCCGCTTATCTGTTGCTCTTGAAACCAGGATAAGTGAACAAGGAGTAGATTGAGAAGCTTTTCTTGTGACTTCTTTGATGCATGTATACTTAACTTGAGTCACGTTTGCACACCTGAAGCTGAAATTTTGTTCTACCCCACCTGGCCCTTGTGAGTTCTCATTAATACCTTCTGCCAGAATAGTGTGATGGCTTTATATTAACTTCAAGAACATGCAGACAAAGATGTACAAGTACTTACAGAATCAGTACTTGCAGGTAGGAAAAAAATGGACAAACACATTTTTTGTACTATCATGACATTTCGCTGGCCAGGCCAGCTTCCTCGGGCGGCGGGTGATTGTACACTGCAGTATGGCGGGCAGTAAATGGTGGTTGGTAACTAGCACACCTAGTGGCCGAGGGATGAACTAGAGTGTGGCGGGAAATTTGAAAGTTATTGGACGTTGAGACCTGGTGGTTGTCCTGATTATGTGATATACTGATGAGCTAGTTCCCAGCGCCTCAGTTCTGCACTATTGTCTGAAGGTGGTAGGGCTCTCACCACTCTGGTGTTGTAACAGGCATCAAAAGAGAGTTTGTGGGAGGCTGCATGTGCAGCCACTGGTCTATCTTGAAGGTTTAGACTGGAACTGGTTATTGCTTGTTGGGTATCTGTCCTGTGGCCATTCATCCTCTATCTTAGTGTATTTGTGGTGAGGCCAATGAATTCAGCATCACACTGTGTGCACTGTAGTTGGTAGATAAGGTTTTTGTTCTGAAGCTGTAATTTCCTTGATTTGGGTATGTATGATTGGTAAGCCTGCTATGGGAGGATGTAGGGGGCTGATGTATTGCTCCGGTGCTACAGTGAGGGCTATTGCAGGGATGGAAACCTTTGAGTGTGTTGATTGTGCTGAAAATAAGGCTGGGTGGTTGTTTGGGGTGCACCAGTTTGTTGCGGAGGTTTGGAGGTCATCTAAAAACCAGTCTTGGGGGTTTGGAGAACAGGTTGTAAGCGATGAAGAAGAAAGTATTTTGTGGCCACAGTTGATGATGGTCTTGAGTTTGTAGAGACATTCGTGGTAAGGCACTACCAGAGGGTTGTCAGTGTTAATGTCTCAGGTCTGTGGTCTCCCTTAGAGATGGCTCCATGAATCTGATTGTCAACAAGGTTGTTTGGGGCATCCTGTGTCAATAAATGCCCTCGTTATTTGGTTACACTGTGTACTCGATTGTCTTCGGTTACACGTATGTGCTTGGCTCTGGTTGCTTGACTTTTTGGAAGTGATTTTTTGCAGTAAAAAGGAAAGGGGTGTTAGCTGTCAAATTGAAGGTATTGAATATGGTTGGTAGGTTTGGTGTGAACAATAGTTTATATTTTGCCATTTTGCATAGTTAGCTTAACGTCCAGAAAAATTGGCTGTGTGTTTGAATAGTTCCAGGTAAATTTCAGCGCACTATAGGAGTTTAGGTTGTTGAGAAAATCAATGAGACATTCCTCTGTGGAAGTCCAGACCATGAATATGTCATCAATGAACTGGGTTCAGAAGCATGGCTGTATTTGCTGATGGTTTAGGAAATTTTCTTCTAACTTGCTCATGAATAGGTTAGCATAGGAGGGGGCCATACGGGTGCCAATGGCAGTCCCCTTAATCTGCAGGAAGTGTTGGTCTTGAATTCTAAAATTATTTCGGTCAGTGTGAATCTGGCTCGTTCTACCAAGAATGCTGTAGATGGCTTGCTGTTGGGAGGTCTCTGGTTTAGGTAGTAATTGCAGACAGTCCAGACGAGTGTGAGATATTGGTGTACAGGGAAACAATATCTATTGTCACCAGGTAAGTATCATGTGGAATGGTGTCTAAGATTGGAGTTTTTGAACCCACCTTTAAGAAAAGAAGATGTATGCAATTGTTGACTGACCACACGCTGATTAAAAAAAAAGGTTGAGAGGGAGGGGGAGACCAGGTATGAAAACAGTAGCAGTGTGAGTTTCTTATATTATACTTTTGATTGTACTGATAATTGTTTTTATGCATATGACATTTTTTTTCCCTCCCATGTTTGGAGAAAGTGAGCTTTTTGTAAATTTTGTTATCTCGTAAATAAGCTGCACTCCACTTGGTGTGATCTTTCGGTAAAAATGTGCAGCGTACTATGCACACTGTACTACTGTTTTTAATGTATAATTTATTAGAATTTATATTTGTTTTTTTATTTGCTTTGGGTACATACATAATTTTTCTGAAGGTGGGGTTTTGCAGTTTGGAGTGGTGCATTGCAAGAGTGTTTAAATATAATATATTTTTCTGTTTAAAAAAAAAACAGTCTGTGATATTTGTGTTTAACTCTTTTGCTGTGGGATAAACATTTTTTATTATATCCAGGATAGTGTAAAAAAAATTAATAAAAAAAGTTTTTGTAAATAGTTTATTTTTGGTTGATCTTTGAAAGAACTGTGCAATGGGAGTGCATGACTAGATTTATTTACTTGGACATACTCCATCGCATGTCAACTTAGCTGTTTTTATATTTTTGTTATTTCTTTTATTTTCTGTTTGTTCCTTGCTTTATCTGACCAGATTCCAGTTTTGGAATTTCATGTTGTGTATGTATCCTGATGACTAAAGCATACTCTGCTTATTTATGTTTTCTTGTCTTATTTTTAGTTTTCTTTTGACAGTCATTTATTTCGTAATGGAGTATGTCCAAGTAAATAAATCCAGTTATTTTTGGTTATTTTCAGCAAGTTGACCATGTAGTGTACCTAGTGTTTACAGAGTTATTTAATTCTGTGTATGACAAAAGTTGCATGTCACAACTAAGCAATATTTTGCTATTCAGTGATAGTTGAATGGTGCAGCGAAAGAGTTAATATATTTGCAAGGAACCATCAGGACCACTTCTGATGAAAAAATTTTATCGTAGTTGCATTGAAACTGTAGTCATTTTACATTTGTAATCATCTTTGTTTTTCACGCTGTTAGCAAACATATTTATATGTGAAAGGTAAACAGATTTTGTGACCATTCTTATTTATAATAATTTTTATGTATATACATTACAGGCACATACAGTTCACTGATGATTGTTACCAGTCGACCGAGCTTTAAGTTGATATTTTAATATAAAAAATATTATTTGTTCCTTTATTATACATAAACAAAACTGTGATTGAGGTTGAGAAAACATTGTGTGGTTTTGTAGTGTGTTTAGTTATGATTCTGATCTAGGAAATGGGAAATGTGCTAGTATCAAATCTTGCTGTGGTTGGCAGGTGACTTGGGATGGACATACGTCAAGTGTGGAGGCGGCCACACGTGCCGCCCGAGCCAACATCACGCTTGAAGAACAGATCCACCAGATACACAAAGTGAAGGGACTGCTGCCCGATGAAGAGAAGGAAAAGATTGGACCGAAGCCGGTGATCCCGGCAACCTCCTTGGCTTCGAATCCCATTGTACCCCAGCAGCTGCCGCAGCGCCCCACGGGGGCTGCCTTGCCTCTACCACCAGGCACCAAGGCCCCACCACCTGCCCCTAGCAAGCCCCCTGTTCCCCCGCCTCCACCTAAGCCACAGCCACAAGCCCCGCCACCACCTCCACCTGCCCCCATGCCAATACCACATATGCCGGGGCTGCCACCACCCCCACCTGGACTCATGCCTCCCCAGCCTGGCATGATGATGATGCCCATGAGGCAGCCTCCACTAATGGGTGAGTCACATACTATATCAGTTGAATATGATAAGTCCTCTGTTATCATCATACCACATTTTCGTCGTTTCATATTAGCGTTGCAATGTTTTTGTACCCATTTTTCAATTTAAATAGTAGCTTACTTAGAATGTTGTTAATCTATTCTTGTGCGAACTCGTTAGTCCATTCTTGTGTGAACTAGTTAGTCTATTCTTGTGTGAACTCGTTAGTCCATTCTTGTGTGAACTCGTTAGTCCATTCTTGTGTGAACTCGTTAGTCCATTCTTGTGTGAACTTGTTAGTCCATTTTGGTGTGAACTCGGTAGTCCATTCTTTCACGATCCTGTCAATCCATTCTTGTGCACATTCTTATGTTGCACCAGAGTTGACATTATTATGTTTCAAAAAAGTTTGTCTGCAGGGGCTGGGTGCATGGTCTGACTCAGTTTAAGTTGTTTCAATTTACGTCTTTGTGTTCAGGAACCTAACCCCTACGTAAATCGAGGACTTACAGTAATTTGATTTCTGTTATACTTTATTAACAACTGTATGCAACTGTTTAAATTGTAACATCATGTGCTTATGTTTAAATTACTTTAGTTCTGTGTACCAATACTACCTTTAAAATTGCAAATCGATTTTTAATTTTGAAATACTTGTGTAAATATTTGTGTAATTTACATGTTTTTGCCTAAACTGTTAAATTTTTATCACAAATATATACCAAAAGAAAAAATACTTAGGATGAAAATGGAGTGGTATTTTAGAATAATACTGTAAAGTCACCTGGCCTCACCAGCCATGTTTTCCTGCTTTTTCTTTTCAATTTTGATTTTGTTTGCTCGACCCGTGTAGTCTAACACCGACCACAATTTCAGCCCACACATAAGAGCCCCCCAACTCACTAAGGTAGCAACCAGTCACTTTGGTTTAATTTGATATTGTGTGCAGTGTGAAGTGAAGCCCCACATTTCATAAGTTGCCTGGTCAAAGTGATGAGTCTGTCCGGCTTTCTGAGTGTAAGTGCATTGTTTGTTTGCCGAGATTTCATTATTTAATTTGATACATAATTTCTTTATTTATTGAGCTATAATTTCTAACATCAAGATCTGTGGATGAGCTTTAGTTCTGCGAGGCTATGGAATGCAATCCTGAAGTAAGAAGCTATTAAATTTAAAAAAATTAATTTGTAACTAATCAATAATTATTGTGGTGGGCTACATAGGGCTAGTGTTAGCTTAATTTTCATAGTTAGTAATTTATTGATATTGATCAGTCATCTTTGTCGTAGCGAGTTCAGACTAGTCTCATTATGTTCAGCTATGCATTTCATGAACTGTATCTAAATAACTTAGTGATGTAATTTAAAGGCCATAGGGTGTATTTCACAATTTCAGATTTGTGTAAGTTTAATCTTTGTGGATGGCCTCAGATGAGGAGCATGTGAGGTCGGACAAAGGGCCTTGATGTAACGTTATACTGTTCAATATTAATTATTTCATGTTTATGTTAATGACACTAAGGATTAATGAGTTGCAATGTGTATTATTTTAAGGCCTAATACTAGTTTGACAGTATTTAATAGAATATTTAGTGATTTAACGTAATATAATTTGTTTGTTTTGATTGCATTAACGGAAAATTTTTAATTGTTTTAAAGTGTGTAATTTTCAAGAGTTTTAATATTTATTAAGAGTATGTTTTTATTTTTGAAGCCAGCCAGTTTTGTTTTCTCTATGTTGCTTGGTTACCATAGCGATGTGCTATGCATGGTATTTTAGGTGTGTGTTGGCGAGGCGCTATTCGCCAATAGTTTTAAATTTTTAAATGACAATGCAGAAGGGTTTTTGAAAAGGGACGCCAAGGAGGGCGAGTCCATTGTAGTTTGGTTTATGGATGCTAGCTAGGTAAGCGGAAGAGAGTTTCGTCCCGTTCTAGGGCCATTATTTTGGAAATTCGAGTGAGTTCCAGCACGTCTGAGGGCACCTAAATGGTGAAGATGGTCCCGCAAGAAGGGAAGAGGCCCTAGAGTCAGTCCCCCGCGTCTAGGCAGTTAATTAGTCTACGACTTTTAGTGCAGATTTCTAGCGTGTGCAGAAACTCTATCATGCACGGGTCCGAGAACCCTTAGGGAAGACAGAGTCTTCAACTATGACGTATACGCACCTCACTATCGTCGAAATTCCTGGAGGACCAATACATAATCTCAACAGAGTTCACTAAATGCATAAACCGAATCGCGGGATCCCGCCACCGAATACAACGTCCTAAAATTCCCGTCCAAACTCGCGAGCGCGCACTATATCACATTACCACAGTCACCATTTTTTTTTAACTAGTGCCAACTTTCGAGTCTTCACACCAGACATAAAAATCCTTACAAGTTACTGTCACTAACATAACTCCCCACCAAAAGAAGGGTGAAGCCCTTCTTTTCAACTATACATATTTACAAATTGATGGTAGCCCAGTCACTGGACAGGAAGAGGACACAGCTTCACTACTGGCCACTTGAATGTTCCTTGACCAGTAGCAACACTGACAACTCGCACTACCCCATCCTTTCCTGGCTGGAGGCTTGAGATCCTGCCGAGTCGCCACCTGAGGGGTGGTAGGTTGTCGTCCTTGATTATAACAAGTTGTCCCTCTTCCAGGTTACTGCAACTGTGAGTCCACTTCAGTCGCTGTTGCAAGGTGTTCACATACTCCCGGCTCCATCTCCTCCACAAATGTTGTGCGGCTTGCTGAATGAGCTGCCAACGGCTCAAACAGTTTACTGCAATATCAGTGAGGTCTTGACTAGGAGAAGCAGTAAGAGTTGCACCAATTAAAAAATGACCCGGGGTCAATGCTTCCATGTCGTTGGGGTCATTACTAAGAGGACATAGAGGGCGAGAATTTAACACTGCTTCCACCTGGGTGAATAACGTGGAGTATTCCTCGAAGGTGAGGGCCTGGTCACCCACCACACGTTTTACATGGTTCTTGGCTGCTTTAATACCAGCCTCCCAGATACCACCAAAGTGAGGAGACGATGGTGGATTGAAGTGCCACTTAATATTTTTTCTTGCTAACCTGTCTGTAATGTAGGTTGTGGCCTCACGTGACTGTAACAAGATTTGCAGCTCTGTCAAGTGACTGATCGCACCCACAAAATTTGTCCCGCAGTCGCTATAAATGTCTGTGCACAGACCACGATGAGCTACAAACCTATCGAAGGCTGCAAGGAAGGCCGCAGTACTTTGGTCAGATACAACCTCAAGATGTACAGCCTTGGTTGCAAGACATACAAAAAGGCACAAGTATGCCTTGTGTTGCTTGGCACCCCTGAACCGATGCAGCTTCATAGTGAAAGGTCCGCCATAGTCCACCCCTGTATGTGCGAAGGGTCTCGCTTGGGTTACATGTACTGCGGGTAAATCTCCCATTACTGGCTGATGCGATGAAGGGTTTGCCCTGAAACAAGAAAGACATTTACTTATCCGGCTCCTGATTACCCTCCGAGCAGACAGTATCCAATACTGCTCTTGTAGGAGTGACTGTGTGGTTTTGAGCCCAGCATGTAGATACCTCCAATGGCAATCGTCAACAATCAGGTAAGTGAGATGACTTACTTTCGGCAGTAAAATAGGATGCTTAGCATCATAACTCAATGAAGAATGGCGAATGCGCCCTCCTACCCTGATCAATCCTTCCTTGTCGAGAAATGGGGCTAGCCTTCTCACACGTAGGGAGTATTCTTGATTGGTCTTCAGAGACTGGATCTCCGACTTGAAGGCTTCTGCCTGAGTCTGCCTGATGCAGATCTTTAGTGCAGCACTAAGCTCGTTGATTAACAGTGGCCCAGAAACACGGTTCTGGTAAGTGCCCTTGGCATTTCGTGCAAATCGTAGGATAAACGCAACGACACGTTGCAACCTCCATAATGATGAATACCTAAGAACAAATTCTGTAAATCCCTTGTTCGAATCTGTCTCTACCAACAGTGTGTTCACAGACTGACTCTTCAGCTTGGGTAGTTCGGCCATTCCTAACACAGGTGTCGCACCTGGCCATTCATTAGGTTGTCCTTGAAGCTATATAGGTCCATGCCACCACAACTTATGATTTACTAACTCACTTGGTGGCAATCCTCTTGAAGCACAATCGGCTGGGTTACATTCCGAAGGTACATGGCGCCACATACTCGGTGCCAAGTTCTCTTGAATGTCAGACACTCTGTTTGCCACAAATGTCTTCAGAAGGTGTGGTGATGTGCGAAGCCACGACAGCGCAACCATAGAGTCTGACCAACCCATGACCACCTCAAATTTCACTCTACCAGAAAACAAACCCTCTACAAACTTCAGTAGTTTGGCAACAAGATAAGCCCCACACAAATCCAGTTTAGGAAGAGAGAGCGTTTTGACAGGGGCATCTTTGGATTTCGCTAGCAGAAGATGAACTTGTACCTTACCACTTGGGTTAGTAAGTCTGAGATACACTGCAGCTGCATAACCTTTAAGGGAAGCGTCACTGAAGCCATGCAACTGAAGGTCACTGCAACCTATAGGCAAGATATGTCGTGATATCTTTATGTGTGTCAGCAACGGAAACTCAGCAACAAACATATGCCAAGACTTGATGCATTCGTTAGGGAGTGGGTCATCCCATCCAACTCCTCGGGTCCATAAACCTTGCATAAATTCTTTGGCCCAGAAAACCACTGGTGCGAGCCAACCTATAGGGTCAAATATGCGTGCTATGTTCGACAGAATGGCACGTTTAGTTGACGTCAACTCAAGTGGTTGCTCATGGTATGAGAAACTATCAACAGTGGCATCCCATTCCATACCCAACACTTTTATTACCTCATTTTCTGTATCATCAAAGGTAAGTGGGACTTCTCGATGGCTGCTTGGAATGTCTTCCAACAGGCGTGGGTGGTTGCTTGACCACTTCCTCAGTTCAAACCCACCAAGCTACAACAAGTTGACAAGACTGGACTGAAGGCAGAGGGCATCTTCGATAGTATCTGACCCTGTAACAATGTCATCAACAAAGATGTCCCTGAGAAGTACTTCTGCTGCTGCCGGATATCTATGACCTTCATCCAGTGCTAGTTGGCACAAAGATCTCATAGCCAGATAAGGAGCAGCAGATACTCCATAGGTCACAGTATTCAGTTTGTATTCAGTTATGGAGTGGTCAGGCGAGTCCCTCCATAATACCATCTGGAAGTGGCGGTCATCAGGGTGTACTAAAATTTGTCTGTACATTTTGCTAATGTCAGTGGTAAAGACAATTGGGTGTGTCCGAAACTTTAGAACAATATCCACAATCCCTTGCTGCAATTTTGGTCCTTTGTATAGCAGGTCATTTAGGGACCTTCCAGACGTGGACGGAGCGGAAGCATCAAAGACTACCCGCAATTTGGTAGTCAAGCTGGATTCCTTTCTCACAAAATTATGGGGAATGTAGTAGCTTGGTACATCAGGCTGAACTTCAGTTAGTCTGTCCATGTGTGACAGGTCTTCATATTCCTTCATGAAGCTAGCGTAGTCACGCTTCAGGTCAGGCAGATGGACCAAGCGTTTTTCCAAGTGCTGTAAGCGGATGACAGCTTGCTGCTTCGAGTCTCCTAATTCAGAACTGTCTTCCTTAAATGGCAATCTCACGATGTAGCGGCCGTTGTTATCGCGACCATGGGTCTCACAAAAATGCCTTTCACACTTAACTTCATCAGGATCCGTATGGCAAGCTGCTGGGGGCTCTTCCACCTCCCAGAATTTTTTCATGACTGCATCAAGGGATGCTCCTGTTTGTACAAACAAGGATGTGACTGATGACACATCAGGGCTTGAGCAGTCGACGCGACCAACGAGGATCCATCCAAAGATGCTGCCGAGGGCAGCTGGCAATCCGACTGTATCTGCTGGACGCAGTCTACCATCCACAATGTCTGCATACAGCTCTGCACCTAGTAACATGTCAATGGGTCCTGGAGTAGCGAATGTGGGATCTGCCAACTGTAACTCAGGATACATCTCTTCTACCGATATTGGGAGGCCAACAGTAGGCATTTATGATGTAATCCTCCGCAGAATAATAGTGTCTACTGCCAGCTGTGGCCCATCACAATTACTTGGTTTTAACAAACATGTTACTGTAACTTTACCAATCTGGGTATTTGAATCCGATCCTAATCCCTTAACCACAACTTGGGTTCTACGACGCTGGAGTCCTAGTCGCCGTGCACACTCTTCTGTAATAAAAGATGATTGTGACGCAGAATATATTAACGCTCTAACTGGTTCAAATTGGCCACATCCATTTTCCACATGTATTACAGCAGTTCCTAAAAGCACTGTTGTGATGGTTGAGGTCGAACTGGTAAGTGAATGTACTGGAGTATTCAGAGCCTGTCCCTGCTCTGTGGACAGCTGATCCTGTGAAAGCTGCACATCACCATCAGTTTTAGAGCCTTCTGGACATGGTTGCTCTGAAGACAATACTTGGCCTGAATCTTCAGGAGCTACTGAATGTGGCTTGTGCAAGAGAGTATGATGCCACTGGTTGCAGAGTGTACAGGTTGTCTTTGACAAACAGTTTCTCGCTTGGTGGGTAGATTTCAAACAATTGAAGCACAGGTGGTTCACTCTCACGACCTCTAGGCAGGTCAGGATTCTTACTAAGAAAGACAGGACACCTGTATATAGAATGCTCTGCTTGACACAGAACACAACGCTGGACCTTCGTGTTGACTACCAATGACATTTTGGCATAGGTTTGACGATTTTCCTTTGTCTCACGCCCCCTGAGCAGCTGTGGCTTGAATGATACGTTTGGTAACTGTGCAGCTGAAAGTGCCTTACACTGCACTTCTACAAAGTCACATAACTGGGTAAAGGTAGGCAGCCTTGTACCTGCATGAGCCAACTCGAATCTCTCCCTTGTCTCTGGGTCAAGTTTGCTCAGAGCCATGTTAAGCAGTATGAAGCTCCATTCCTTAACTCGAAACACTAATATCTCTAGAGCTCCTAGGTTCTCTTTCATGGTATCCAACAATAATCTCAACTTAGATGGTGAATTTGATCCTATAGGAGGAAACTGCACAATTTTGTCCCAATGGGCTGTTGCTATGACCCTCACATTTTGATAACGGTCGGTCAATGCCGACCATGCTAACGCATAGTTTTCTTTAGTTAATGGCAAACCTTTAACTAAGCCAAGAGGTTCCCCTGACAATGATGACAGCAAATATTGGAATTTTTCAACAGAACTTATAGATGCATTTGTGTGTATTAATGAACTAAACAAATCATGATAACTTTTCCACTGGGTGACCTGACCATCGAAACTTGGGAGAGACAACTTTGGTAACTTCACACTACTTGCCTTAGCACTAGACTGACTGTTGTTACTAGATTTTTCTTCCTCCAACTCCACAACATACTTCATTATTAGGTAATAGGCTTCATCGAACTCCACCAACAAGTTGTCATGCTTATCCTTATTGAAACCCTTTTTCGATAAATTCTGCACACTCAGTGCGACATGGCTTTCTTCAAATTCCGATTTTAACTTTTCAAGGTCCCTACAGTGTGCCTTGAACAACGCCGTTTGCGACTTATGCCCGTTCAGACGTAGAGCTAAGTTTTTCACTCTAGTAATTCGGTCCCATGCCAACCTTAACCTAACCTCCAACTGTCCCGTAGCCATATTCGCGACGTGACTAGACACCAGTATAGTAGGCCACACGTCAATATGAACGTCTGTTCGTAATTTGTAAACACACGCGGAGGGCACGAAGCAACGTCCACGAGGTTAGGCACGATGTTTTGGTTGTCGACTAATAACACAAAATGACGTCGTAAATCACACTGAAAGTAACGAATTCCAAAACAAAACACCGATCAACAATTTCAACTTGAACACTATTCTCAAGTTTCTTTTCCGCGCGGTCACGGACCGCATATCAGGCACGGCCTAATATAGTTGTACGACTGTCACGGTAAATGTACGCGTACGGTTACGAAGTGATTCAGCATCCGGCCCGGTGAGACCAAATCTTCAACTATGACGCATACGCACAAATTCCCGGAGGACCAATACATAATCTCAACAGAGTTCACTAAATGCATAAACCGAATCGCAGGATCCCGCCATCGAATACAATGTCCTAAAATTCCCGTCCAAACTCGCGAGCGCGCACTATATCACATTACCACAGTCGCCATTTTTTTTCACTAGTGCCAACTTTCGAGTCTTCACACCAGACATAATAAAAATCCTTACAAGTTACTGTCACTAACACAGAGGATTCCAAACTAGCTACGGGAGTGTGCTAGAGGTACACCTAATCCACCAAATCCACCAGATTCCCGTGTTCCAGCTACTGGACACACCTACCACAGCTAAGTCCGGCGAGATTTTAGCCTTATATTAAGAGTCATCTCTGCTAGCCGAACCTTAAGACTCGAGACTAACAGAACAAACTATTTTGCCCTCACACACCCCGAACACTTAAGAGTTAATTGCTCAGTAAAACTTTTTATTTGTGGTGAACTATATATTTTGGTGAAATTTAATCAAGCCTACATTTTTATGAACTGAATTTAATTTCGACATTTGAAAGAAACAGTTAATTTTTAAAGTTCATATATTTATTTTCATTGGCTGGCTAAACCCCCTAAAATTTTGATAGGAATTTACTGGCAACGTTCTAAATTGATAACTAATTTGCTTTGAGAGAAAGCCTTAATAAATTGCATTTCAGTTTTTACCCCTACTTCGCCCGGCTTTTTATTTTGGTAATTTTTGTTTGCTATTTTCTTGCCAAGGGTTTGTTTTATATTAGCTGCTGCCGTTGAAGTAAAGCAGTTTCCTATTGGTAAATGTCAAGGTGTTAGTAAGTGCCAAGGTATCACTGCATCACACTATCACCCACGCAGCTAAACAGTAGACTGCCAGGTTACACCACAGTACCATATATATACACTACCACATTGAATTCTGGGTATTGCCAGTTGCTAAGTTTCCGGTGATGGCCGCAATGTATCACTCCACCAGTGACGCCTTTGGTATACTGTATAATTTTAGTGAACATGTTCTTTTTAACGTAATCTAGAAATTTATGTATCAAGTATATATCATATTTACGCGTGTATAACACCTCCATTTTTTTTACTAAAAACCAATGTCAATAAATGAGGAGGCTGTTATACACAAGGCAATTTGAATAAAAAAATTTTTGTATATAAAATAAGTTGTTATAGCCTACTACAGTAACTCTAGAGAATGAACACTTATGAATAATGCGTTTAACAATCCCTTTAAAAAACATTTTTTAAATAACAAAATTCAGTACTAATAAAAGGGAAGCTAAGTTTGATGTTGTAGTTTGCTGTTGTTAACCAAGCAGGTCTTGCCACTATCACAATGAGGTCCAGTAATAATTACAGGAATATACTAGTCCCCTATCATACACTTATAAAAGGACCATAATAAAATGGTATACGACACGAGAAATCGCAAGATATGGGACATGGTTAAGCTTAATATCTTTAATGCTTCAAACTGTCAATATTTTTTTTGTGCATATAAACAATTACTAGAGAATCTTGGAAAAGCAGCATAAAAAAGGGTTTATGTATTTGACGTTAATAATTTACAACCTTTAATAAATTATTTGTATGCCTTTTACAGTAAAATATATACTGTACATAGTACATACGTAAGCTGTTTGTTAATGATGCACATTCCATTGTGTTTGTCAACCATTTTCAAAATTTATATACAAGATGTCCCATAAGTCTGGTCTTTCAGGGTAAATATAAATGGGTTAGTTACAGAACGATATAGTAGTGATGCAGTGTGTTGAAGTACGACTGCGGCAGTGTGTTCACCTCCAAGTGCCATTACAAGAGAAAATAATTTAATTTATGGCCATGAATAGTTTTGCACATGTGGAATCCGACTTGTCCTATGAGGCCGGAACTATGGCACATTCTGTACATATTTTTTTAACCTGAAGACCTAGACTGCATAATTGCACACTGAAAAGTGTAAAAATTAAAAATCTAGCATGTGACGTACAATTCTGTATTTTAAAAAATCTAAGTCTCTGTTTATGATAACTTAATATTTGAATCGGAGGTTTGATCCGTTTCGCCCCAATCATCAAATGCTAAGAGCTCCCAAAAGGGAATGGAATGGGGCTAGCTGATTGGTTGGTAGAGATGAGACTGGTTGGTCCCTGTTGGCAGAGGGGAGCTACACCTCCGGGAGAGTGACGTTCCGGAGTGAGGCCGTGCTCTATATTCCGTCCTCTGGGGTGATAGGCGGGGGATCGAGTTTAGTTTCTTCTAACTTCGGGGTTGGTCATACAATCATTCACCTGTTTTCGGAAAAGGCGTCACAGTAGCTGCTGCTTCGTATTGAATTCTGGCCCCTTAGGTCTAGGGGTGGCTCGATACTCTGCGATGAGCTCCTATATATGCCTATGTAACAACATGGGGTGCTGCGGTGTCTGTAACAGGCTCAATTAGGGCATCCGCTGGCTGTAGATACCCTTTAAAAGATTTGGGAGAACCGTAGTTTCCCACATGGCCGGCCCCTGGATTCTGCTGGTGGTGGTACGTAAAGGTCTTCGTATTGCTCGCACAGGTCAGGCAACGAGGGTTCAGGCCCTGGTAATTTCTTCGGAGTAGATATGACCCCAAGAAGTGGTCGGTATTCCACCGGTACTTGCTGCATACGGGCGATATTGGCCTGCAGTTTCCGTGCTTCAATTATTTCTTTCTTCTTCTGTGGTGCAAATCTCTAGGATGCGACAGTAGTCAAGAAAACACTGGATTCGTTCAAATAGATATATTGTAACTTCGGCACAGTTCACAGTCGACACGCTGGATTACACGTTCACTTTACAGCTTTTTACATAGAGCACACTTGCTACTAGTTCCTAACCCACTAAACACGTGGTTACTGAGTACTGGGAGTCTCGTTTAATAACTTATTATAGGTGATTCGGAATAAAGTGAGCACTCAAAAAACCCCTGATTAATTTCTATTTTCTGCCAGTTTATATCTTTCCGCGGTATGTAAACGTAAACATTGCCACGTGCTTTAATTTACATAGGCTTGTACAATGTTTACATTTACATTACACTGGGTTGAAAATGTTATCAACAATATCTACTCATTAAATACACGGGTATTGAATACAATTTATAACCGATAGAAATCTTAGTTATAAATACCTGCGAGTTAACATCTTTTAATACTGGTTTCTGTGCATTGACTCTAATTTATACGACCCGCACTATTGCCGTTACGTGTCTCGTAAATGTGTACACATGAAAATTGAATTTATAACTCAAAACCGCCACAAAAAAAACACGCCATAATGACACACGCAATTTAAGAATTCAAACCTGTTCAGTTATACTGCCATGAACAACGACGCACTCAACAAAAACAACGTATTTTCTTAGTATATGAAACAAAAAAAAATTGTTGTTTCTAAATCAAGATACTCATTTTGGCGTTCGTAACACGTAACAACTTACATATTTCCAATAAGGAAACAGTCACTTCTAATACTTTTGAATGTGTTTTATCAAAAACCCATATTTATTGCACATTGACAAACACAACAACACTCTCCTCTTGTACCGTCCGTTACCGCCATTGAACGCTTCCAAGCTAAGTGGCGAAAACCTAACTCTGATGCCACCTGTCGGTGAAATAATTAACTACGTCAGTGCGCGCAGCGCTAGACGCCTTTCGCTAACGACTGTTGAATTTGAACGTCCTGAATTAAATCACTTCCTACTGGTGCCGTTTAAGTAAACTTATACAGGCTGTAAGTATGTCAATATTATCATAAATAAATATTTTATAGTATATTAAATACGAAGAGGTCGATTGCATTTGATGTTCTTTCAGTAATGTTGTGTTTAAATATAAAATACACGGAACTACGTGCGATAATTCGCTGCCAACTGTATAAGCAGTAATATAACTGTTGTCAATGTTGAATTATATGCAGCAACGGCTAGTGATTTTTTTCAATGGTTAAATCTTTAGTGCTCACTTTATTCCGAATGACCTATAGCTTCATTTCCGGTAAAAGTACATGCACGTATTGACTCTTGATAGATGATAGGGTGCCTTCCCATCTGTCATGCCTGACTAGAGTGCCCCGGGTTCCCAGCTTACGTTAGGCACTGGTGTAGGTTGAGGGTAGGAGGATTTTGGTATGCCTGGTCGACCCACAACCCCGGATCGGAAGGTAGGCATAAAGCCTGGAGGTGTAGGCGGGAAGGTTTAGGTATGCCTGGTTGGTCCACAACCCTTGGGGGAGAGAGGAGAGGTGGGAGTGCCTAGTATGCTTGGTGGGAACCGAGCTCTAGAACACTGATTTGCATAGGCCTCTCGTCCTTGTATACCCATCCGAGGAGGGAGTGGAAGTCCCGTAGGCGGGTGGGAAAAAATGGCTGACGGCCATGCAAGACTTCTGCTATTGCAGGAATACCACTCTCAAAGAAGTAAATTCCTCCCTAATGAACATACAATACAATTCTCAATGACTGCATTTACCTCGTGTTGCCATGAAACATCAGTATAAATAGAAAATACATAAATATTAAACATGGTTTTAAATCATTATACATACTGTATGTACATCAATTATTAACTGTGTGCTTTGCAGTATTCATGCTTGAAAATAAGTCCATGCACGTGGTTGGCACTTTGTTTACAAAATATGGCTGTGCGTACAAACAGTCCTGTGGACGTGGTTATAAAGTTTATTATGCGTGAAATACCTATGTAAAATAGTTTTAGTGTATCAAAAATTACATTTAAGCACAGGATATTATAGCACATACATATGATACACTGACACGTTAGTATTGGCGAAATTTGAAGTTAACTTGGTCACATGGCATGAAATGGCAACACGGGTCCTATCAATGTATTTTGGGGAGACAAGAGTACAAAAATATTATAGTTAGCACTCTGGGGTGCGTCAGGGTGTAATAGCAAAACAAAGTGCATCTAAGATTCACACATGTGAAATTACATACATTTGAAACATCATATAAAAGCTACTGATTGTACAGCATAAAATCAATTGATAGGTAGCGCCACATTCCACATGCAATAATCGATGCTGCTACACAAATCGAAGACTGAAGTCTTCAGTCTTCTGTAGCAAAGCAATAAAACAGTTGTTTGCCTGTTGAAGTTTGCAACCTATTTTATAGCTACATGAAAGAGTAACACTATATTTTACGAAACATGGTTCCCAGTGTCCGAAAGAATGTATGACATTGTAAATAAATTAATTTATAAGTGTATGTTGCGGGAATGTTATCCATTGGTAACATAGGGCTTTTAGCAGTGCTAAATAGGTGTATGACACAGAAAAATGTATGAAGAGGGAATGTATCATAGGGGTTATAACAATTTGGTGCGGCTTACACATACCAAAATTAGGTACTACATTGGGTTGGCTAGTATTGATTATCTCTTGTAGATAGGCAGTTGGTTGGTGTCTCCTGGTGCATTGTTCACATTGACTGACCCTGCCTCAGGTGCGAAACACAATGGAATTTCTAAAATTTATTAGTTGATGATAGTAAGTGAAGCGTGTGTTATGTCGAGTGCATGTCACTGGTTGGTATTACTGTTATGCATGTGTTTCAGTGCCAACCAGACCACCATTCCCTGTTGCGGCTCCTGCTCCGCCTATGCCAGGATTCATGGGTCCTCCTGGGGCCCAAATGCCACAGCCTCCTCCTCAGCCACCACCACCGGTATGTTTCACACAGGCTTGTTAGTTCTTTGTGAAAACATACCTTGGCTACAACTAATACTACAAAACTTTTTATTCTCTTCTTTCAGGGTCCCATGAAGCACCCCTCAGAAATGTTGGATGAAGAGCCACCGAATAAGAAGCTGCGCACTGAAGAATCCTTGATTCCGGAGGATCAGTTCCTCGCAAAATACAAGGTAGAGCAGGTGCCCTTGTTTACATTTCTGTTTTTACACACTTTCCTGTATTTTAAACAGTTTTTATTAGGTAGCCTGTAGTATTAAAATAAGTGGTTTCACCATAGTAAGTTGCACCCCCCCCCCCCCCACCCACATCACTGCAGCATGCTTAACTAAGAATATGAAAATTTTACAGTTTTACAGAATTTATTTTTAAAAGTTTGTTCTCCATGGTTCCCACATTTGTTGCCCATCAATAGGACCAGGAAAATTTCACGAATTCAATGACCTACATGTTAGAATCGACTATCCTTTGTATACTCAAGCCCAGACTATTTGTTGACTCAGTGGAACAGTAGACAATGAACTAATAGTTTGGGCTTGAGTATGCGTAGGACAATGGATTCTAGCATGTGGATCATTGAATTAGTGACATTTTGTTGGCCCTACTCATCATACAGCAAGAGTCCCATTATAGTGACTTGTCACAATTCCAATTTTGATCCTTGCCATAGCCATGTACTACTTGCTATTACAGAACTCTAGCAGAGTTTCACCCCCAAATTAAAAAAAAAAAAAATATTGCTGTTGTGTTTAAATGCTGTTTGCTGGGAAATATCTTTGACGTCCCTCGATGGCAGGAAAGTTCTGGTAGTTAGTTAACTCTGTTGACATCATAGTTTTGCCTGGGTGCATTATGGTTTCGTGAAAGGAGTCTTATCCGGACATGGTCCCCAGTACCTCTTGTGCCACACTTGGTTACCTTGATAATGTGCTAGACTGTGTGAAGAGGTGGGGCTTAATGGGACTGCTGTTTAGTGGCCCATCGGGATGAGACGAAAGTTTGGTCCGGGATAGCAAGTGGAGATATTGGGAGAGGTGGGGGTAAATTGGCTTTGACCAGGGATGGAGATAGAGGCGATAGTGCACAGACAATATTGCAGCAGCTCGGGATGTAGCGAGTAGACTGCGGAGATTCTGGGAAAAGCGTGTAGCTAGGTGGTATGGTCTCTGCTGGGCTCCTGGTGCGTAAGCGGGCTGCTGAGATGTCCTGAAGTGAGTAGACATTGAGGGGCAGCAGGGCTCTGCCCACGTGTTCTTCTACCCTCGGCCATGGTAACCCGCGTACTATGATGTCTACTTGCCGTCTTTCAGGAACATAGGGCGTTCTGGGATAAACAATAGTATGGTAGGTCATTCTGGTCCAGAATGCAAAATAAGACACAAAAGTTGCAGAGGACTGATGACTCATTTTGAAATCTAGGTTAGTGTATCCCATGGGCAACTTCCAGTGGGGCCAATGCTGAAGCACCCTGGAACCTGCCATCAACTGCGCGGAGCATCATGTGAGCATAAGTGCCTTCTGCCCTTGTGATAGATGGTGCCACTGCTAGGTGTTGAGTATCTCAGCTGATAAGCTGCATAATGGTACCAGGGCCATATTAATGCCCTGTGCTGCTGCGATCGGGTCTTCAGGCATCTGTGTTCCCAGGTTGGTGAGCAAAGCCGATGATGTGTATCCCTGTTGCTGTGGGGAAAGCCTGATGGAACATCAGGTTAAGACGACGACTGAACTTGGCCTAGGAACAGAGGTCCTGTGTTGGATCTGAGAGAGGAGGGGAGGCAGTGTAATGTGTATGCAACTAAGAGAAGGAGGAAGATGGAGCAGGCTAAGAGAGAGTTAAGGAGCAGCTATGTTTATTTAAGACAAATAACAGTCCAGACTGTACCCACAGTAGTTACCTGTCAAAAATTTCCCTGCTGCTATCTTGCACAAATTCTGACTTGGCTGGAACATGAGGGCTGCCCTGATGATGTGGCCATGGGAACAGATTCTCATGAAGAAGAGTATTGGCTGTTGGCAAAATAATATTTGCGGCGTGATGGCTGCTGGAAAGCTATGAGACACTGTCTGTTAGTGAGTGACAGCTAGAGTTGCTGGGCATAAACTGTGCGAGTACTGTGAGATAACTGCAAGAGCGCTCCACAAGAACTGCCAAATTTCCTCTCTGCATGTGCTTTAATATCCTAATATAGGTTGTTCGGGATAAAGTGAGCACTAAAGATTTAACCTCAGAAAAAAAATCACTACCCGTTACTGCATATAAGTCACCATTAGCAAGAGTTACTTTACTGCTTGTATGGTTGGTAACGATTCATCGCATGTAGTTCCGTGTATTTTCCATTTTGAATACATTAGTGAAAGAACATCATATGAAATCGACCTCTCTGTATGTTATATACTTCAAAATATTATGTATGATCTTATTGACATTCCTACTTACAGTTGTAAGGGACTGTAAGTATTTGTGTACACCCAGTGTGTAGTTTTGTTCGCTACACCCAGTAGCTCGCCGCTCGCCATTGGCTAGTTGTTGTCAGGCGACAACTCAGGCGTCAGCCGCGTGCTAGCCGGCCCGCCCCCGCCGCGCTCAGAGCGCGAGACAGTTCGGAGTTAGCAGTCCGCGAGGCATGACGTGTTGTAAGAGTGTTCAGTCATACGCCCGCGCAGTAAGACGTGCTGTGATGTCAGTTGATAGTTAGCAGTCCGAGCAGTCAGATGTGTCTTTAGTACTAGCATGACAAGTGTGGTAAGACGTCCACGTGTATAGACGTAGGCGCGCAGTGATGAGAGCACGAGTACTAGAGCCGCATGTAGGCTAGAGACCTAAGCATGGGCCGCCGCGAGCACGCGTGAGTGACCCACAGCGACGTCACCCTTGCTGTATAGTGTGTGGGACATTAACATGTCAATTAATGGGTGAGACGTGCACCGTAATGTATAACGATCTTGTTAATTGTGACACCCGACATACCCACATTCAGGTCTTCTACCATCACGGGCCTAGAGACGACGTAATCAGGTGTCTGGACTGTCTAGCGCAGTGCTCGAAATCCCGTGTAACGCTCTATATAAAAAAGGGGCAGTTACAGATTTGGTGTCAGAAGTGGGATGACACATATTTTTTGTCGTTTGTCGCAATGCCGGAAATTACAGTCTGTCGGAATCGTGTGACTGTACCGTTGTGTCATGTCGTGTCGTGCCCAGCCGTGCTGGATGATCGTCGTGAACATTTCCGTGTTCGTGTTTGTATTCTGGACTGATGCCGCAATACGCACTCGTGAACACACGTTGCTAACACGTGAACGCATCATGCAGCCGCGACATGTCTTGGGTATGCGTCCTGCTGTCCGCCGGGCAAGGTCAAGACATCTGCGAACCGGCCTGCAGCCTGCAACGCAGCAGATGCCACACGCCGCCACCGCGCCGGACAGTTTCCTCCCCCCGCCTGTTCTCTCGTCCTTCTCTCCGCTCGTCCGTGTTTGTCGTTCATCTGTACTTGGCTATCTCTTGTCCGCGTTCATGTTACCGCAGTGTTGGACTCCTACATCGTCTGCCGTCTGAAGTACCTGGAATGAAGATAACGCGATCTTCCGTGCCGCACGTCAACATGTATAGTTCGTCCGCGATCCTCATGTCTACCTGGAGTTCTAATGCAGCCTGGACAACGACATCGCTGGAGTGAGGTGAGATGCTGTTTCCTGTTATTCTTGTCAGTTAGTCACCATGGCGTCAACTGTAAATCTTGAAGGTCGTGAGCTGGACCTGCAAGCAGCCCTGAATCACCTAGCGTCCCGACTAGAAAGCGTAGAGCGCGAAAATGCAGAACTTAAAAGACGTGAAACCAGTACTCCTCTTAATGTAAATAATTCCGATGTGTCTAACGCTGGTCTGACTAACACCTGTAAGAAATTTCACTTTGTTGCCAACGATCCCAGTATTTAGTGGAAAATCAGAAGATAATGTGAAGGTATTTTTCATTAAAATTGAACAAGCTGCCAATGTTTGTAATTGGTCCGAAAATGAATTGTTAGCATTTGTTAAACTCAGACTCACTGGTGAAGCTTTAGATTTTGTCCTTGCTGATAGTGCTTGCCAGGAAGCTAACAGTTATGAGCAGCTTAAGAAACATCTTCTAGAACGTTTTGGCCGGAAACACACGACTCGTTTTTACAGAGAACAGTTGAGTCGTTTGAAAATTTTTGATCATGAATCTGTTGAACAGTTTGCTGACCGGATACGTAAAATTAATGCCAACACATACGAGTTAGGTCCTAATAGTGAACGGAATGAAGCTATTAAGCATGAGGCTGATCAACGAGCCCTCGATGCTTTCCTGAATGGTTTAAGGGGCGAAGTAGGCAAGTTTACACGTACAGTCAAACCTCGCTCATACGTACACTCACGGTTCTCCAAAATATGTCCGTATGACCGAGTTGTACGTACGAACAAGCGAGGCCAAATCACGTCAATTTGTGGCCCCCCTCCCACCCTCCTGCCGCCCTCCCATCCTCCCGCCACCTTGGTTGAAATGAATTGCCGTGTCATACTGCCGCGGGAAACAAATTGACGTGTCGATAAGGTCACGTTCACGTACCTAGGGCAAAAACTTACTCATTTTTTATATGATATTTTATATTGCTGAATTGTTTCCGAGCAGAAACGTAAACATTAAGTAAAAAAACGCACAATCAACACCGTGTTTAGGCGTTAATATTCAGCTTTCAAGGCAGTGCCGAACGTCCCGTATTTACATTTTTTGATATTTCACAAAATAATTATTATTATTTAACGCGTAATACGTTGGTTACTTTGAGTGTAGATAAGATAGCCTATATTAGCTAGTAGGCCGGAA
>PNEQ01088250.1:0-22893 GCA_003012365.1 Medauroidea extradentata | reverse complement strand
TAGCTTGCCTAACCTTCTTATCTCCCTTAGTAAGGTCAGTACACACGGTAGTATTCTTTCTATATATATATTATATATATTATATATATATATAGTTAGAACAACAAACATGGTTCTATAGCAGCGTAATGCTTCGTTGTGATTAGCTTGCCTAACCTTCTTATCTCCCTTAGTAAGGTCAGTACACACGGTAGTATTCTTTCTATATATATATTATATATATATATATATAGTTAGAACAACAAACATGGTTCTATAGCAGCGTAATGCTTCGTTGTGATTAGCTTGCCTAACCTTCTTATCTCCCTTAGTAATAGCAGCGTAATGCTTCGTTGTGATTAGCTTGCCTAACCTTCTTATCTCCCTTAGTAAGGTCAGTACACACGGTAGTATTCTTTCTATATATATATTATATATATATAGTTAGAACAACAAACATGGTTCTATAGCAGCGTAATGCTTCGTTGTGATTAGCTTGCCTAACCTTCTTATCTCCCTTAGTAAGGTCAGTACACACGGTAGTATTCTTTCTATATATATATTATATATATTATATATATATAGTTAGAACAACAAACATGGTTCTATAGCAGCGTAATGCTTCGTTGTGATTAGCTTGCCTAACCTTCTTATCTCCCTTAGTAAGGTCAGTACACACGGTAGTATTCTTTCTATATATATATATATATATATATTTTTTTTTTTTGCGGAGTATTTGAATTTCTGACCACAAGACATTTCAGTCTGGTTTGTGCTTCCTACCTCATAAGTTAAAATATTTTATTATTTGTATTTATTTCCTTGTATGTTTTTTAGTACACTCGAACGGCACAATGCACACATCGGGGAACAGGGAAGTAAATTAGTCAAAGGCCCGCATATCAGCATTCGCGAAAATGATTTAGGAAATAATTGGAAAACTTTAATAACCGGACCGGGAATCGAACCAGGGTTCTAATAAATGAAGCTAAATTATTCTTAATATCCGCTTATAATCTCTTTCCCGATCACTGCGTACACCTGTGTAAAGACATTTAAAAAATTTATCCTCTTTAATATACTATACGTATAGGAAAATGTAAAAGTAATATTGTGGCATATCTAATACCGTATCGTAAAAACAACTAAATGAAATTGATTCACTGAGCAGCTTACTCTGATTTGCTATCAATTATAATCCAAGCATACTGCGCACTTGGTATATTACGTAAAAATATGTACGTATAGTTAGGGATATTTTCCAATGGTACTCTAAAAGAACGAATTTGGTGAGGATCTCAAGCAGGTACCTTTATTAGAAGAAACATTGTAATTGTGCGCCTTCCCTTCAACCTAATCGTGTTAATGAAAATCTAATTAAAGTAATTTATTTTAAAAAAATTCGATTACTTTAAGAATTAGCCGTACAATGGTAACTTTTTACTTAAGTTAATGAAAATGATTCCTTTCTATATGTAGAAAAATTCTGCCATTTTTTTACTTGTATGTAAATGTAATAGGCAATAAATGGTTCGTCTCGTCAGCAGCCGTTAAAACAGCAAACCGTTTATCCCATTAATGAGAAACTCCCGATATTACTTCGATTCGGCAAAAATTTAATTAAACAGACTCCGTATCTCAGGACGAGCTAATGATTTCGACTGAATATAAAGCAACTGTACTATAGGCGTATGACATTTTTTTTGCTATGCTGCGCATACAGACGCAAAATAAAAAAAAATATATATTTTTCTCCTCGGAGAGTGGAATTTAATCGCAAGTTATTAATAATTTTCTCGCGCTAAGCTTCCCATTTCCCTCTAACCCTTTTACTACTCCTCCGTTCCTCCACGTGCTAGGCGTGTTGATGAATTCCTGAGGTGATTACATGCATAATGAAATGCGGGGACGCTACGATTAATGAATCGTTTGATAGATAGTGATGACATGCCGCCGTTATCAGTGTCCGTGGTAATGACCCTGCTATCTAGTAACTACACCTGTCCTTCGGAGCACTGACACGTTTTTCAAATTGCTCGTTATCTTCGGTAATTAGTCGTGACACTCTCTCTAGCCCGTGTCGTAAATTAAGCAAGTTAAAAATTCGTAATCGCTTGTGCATACACGTACTGAAGTTGACATATCACTATAAAACATTACGAATTTAATGATATTGTAAAATACATTTACATATTTTAACGTTTACTAGTATTGATAATGTACGAAATAATCAGGCATGAAATTACTGACCTCTGTTTAGCGATTGTTTAAAGCTTTTCTACTGGGCTCTTGGTTTTATTGAAAATTTTAACTTTAATTTGGAGAAGCCCATTCGACCCTTGGGTTCATTGGGGCTAGGACATAATTGTGAATGGGGACAGAATCAACTGCTGGATGAACTATGTGTTGTAGGGAAAGCGTATGCTAAAGGAGGGAGTTCCAGAATGCTTATTTAGGAATTCCATAATTTAATTCCAGGAATTTACACGTTTTAACTGTTTCACTTGTTTTGGGATTATTGTACTCCTAATTTTGGTAATTTTGGGGGCTATACAGGCTGTTAATGAATGACGTTTAAAACTCTCTTTCACGTTGTAGGGGATGCTAAGACTAGTAAAGTAATATAGGACACTTGGTGTCGCTAATGCTGTAAAGTGCCTGAAAAACGGCACACAAGTTGTAGAATGTGAGGTTCAAAATCTGTGTTGATGCAGCAAAAAATAATTATTTTTGAGAAGTCTACCAGTGCATAAAATGGGCAGATCCAACAGTTCATCGGGCCGCAGATATGTATAAAAGAATTCTAGCCGCCCGCTGAAGCCCCTTCGGTTAGATATTAATTGCGTCACCTGCATACTACCACTGCCTAACTAATGTAGGACTGTGGTTTTAACTGCCAATACACACACAAGCCAAGAAAGTAGCTAGAGTGAATGGGGAAATGTCACGAAATGCGCCAATTGTTGCAATCCAAACGTAGTATTCATTCCTCACATACCACAACTTATGTACCTTTATTTTTTTCCAGGCACTTCCCAGCATTTGCGACACCAAGTGTCCTACATCATGTTACTCGTCTTAGCATCCCCTGCAGCGTGACATAGAGTTTTAAAAGTCGTTCATTAACATCCTCTATACACTTACCGAAAGAGGTGTTTGAGTACATCAGACGGGAGGGATAGGGAATAACTGTACCGATATGGCTTGATACAGTATTCCTGGACTGGGTCGTCGTCATTCTGGTTCGGATGGCGGGGAGTTACCATCTTCTCTGTCTGGAGCTTCTTCGGTCTTGAGGCGTCGAGTACTGAAAATAGGTCGTCTTGGGTGAGTCGTGGCTGGATGTGTGTCCGTAAGTTAGTAGGTGGGTTTGTGTGCCTGCTGCAATGAAGAACAAACCTGTCGGTTATATGAGCGATGGTACCGTGAATATGAGGAATACTTGTGTGCTCCGGTAGAGTGTTGCGTGGCGTCGGAAAGTGTAGTTCTGTATACAGTCGGATTCTATGAAAGTATGAATGGGTGACTGGTTGTGAGTTGTGAGATGATACCATGTAGGTGAGTAGTGAAATTATATTGTGTCCTAAATGCAGTGGTGCGAGTGGAGAGTGTGGTGCCTGATGATGGAAGAAGTGTGGGAACAAGCTGACAGGGCATGGGGTGATTTTGTGATCATGTTGTCGAAATGTGTGATGTAGACGAAATACTTATTGAAGATGATACCAAGGCACTTAATTTTTGATGGCCATGTAAGAGTGGTACCTGACAGTTTAGGCGTGTATTCTGGAACGAGACGTCGTTTGAAGAGGATGGTTTGTGATTTGGTTTGGATAAGTGAGACGCCACGTGAAAGGAACTGATTCTGGAGTGAGGTGAGAACACGACTGATGCGGTCGCTACACATGTGCTCGTGAACTGATAGTGATATGAGGCATGTTTCGTCGGCGTACTGAACGATGAGAGTGCATAGAGTGTTGTCAGGTCTGCGATTCGAAGTGTGAAGAGGAGGGGACTGAGGACTGAACGTCGAGGGACACCTCCAAAAATGGATCGTGGATCTGATAAGGTATGCTATATCCTCACCTGGAAGGTTCTGCCCATCAGGAATGAGCAGAGAAGCCGAACCAGATGAGGTGGAATGTCGGTGGCTGGTAGGTGAGATGTGAACAGGTGATGTGGGGCGGAGTCAAAGGTGCGCGTGAGGTCGAGTAGTACTATGCCCGTGTGTTTCCTCCTGGGAAATCCGTTGACCCCCATGTTCTCCATACGAGCGATGGGGTGGGTGGTGGTTATGAAGGAGGAGGCTTGAAGTGCGGCGGTCAGACGACTGACGATAACTTCCTCGGCGACCTAGGATAGGATGCAGAGGAGCCAGCGCTGATGTGCAGCATACGGTAAGTACATACATATAACTGTGAATGAGTTCAGCTAACCTGTAGGGGAATATTTTACTATTCTGCTCCACGAATCTACGGCGTGTTTGACATCACCATCGCTTTTACTTGCAGGACACTAGAATGGCGTGCAGTATTCCCTTCACTCATATTTAATCATTTCAGTCACGTAGCGTCGAAGTGCAGCACTGAAACGTGCGACAGTTTGGTTTCTTAATGAGAAACTCTTAGAATTGTTCAGTGCAGTCACGTACGTAAGTTACGCACGGATTACAGTTCTATCATGTACGATAATACAATTTTAAGTTATACTCGAGAGATTAAAATAGTGTTAGCAGTAAGGAGCCTGTTCCTGTGACGAACTTGGCCGGAATGCAAATATCTACCTTAGCAGTGCACTGATCTGTGTGTTTTACGGGAAATAACGAAAAACTAAAATATATATTGTTGGCAATAAAGTTATGTATATATAAAGACATATGTTTTTATTAATTTAATTTGTAGTATTTTGAGCTGGGTGATTTTCTTTTACGATTGCCGTACTATTGACACTCAGTATAATGTTTGACACAGATGACACACACACACACACATATACATACATATATATATATATATATATATATATATATATATATATATATATATATATATATATATATATATATATATATATATATATATATATATATATATATATATATATATATATATATATATATATACGTACATACATATGTATGTGTGTGTATAACCTAGACACGAGTTTTCATACGACACAGTAGTAATCTTCGCAGCTCACAACATTTTATCTTGCGAACGATACTTTTAAAGTAAGGCCTAAGATATGAAAAACACTCTGATTTTGCTTTGTTCGAAAATAACGATCATAACGGCACATTTTAGAACCAAGTAGAAATTACGATATCTGTTGACAAATTTTAAAAATTTTAAGCACCTTAAATACGAACAGGTGTCATATAATATATTTCTTTATTTTTTTTTTGCGGGGAAGGCTAGGTTTTACATTTTAAAGACACATGGCTGTATAGCCAGATTCATTACATTATTAAAACTAAATAGAACATTAAAAAGTACGTCAAGATTATAATAATACGTACTGAAACGTCATAATGTAGTAAACTTAGGTACACAGCCTAAGCAAAGCTTTCGAAAACACTAAATAGACCGTGAAACAGATTCCAGAGTTATAATACGGCCTAAGAGAACCACGGAGAAATACAGCGTTGCGAATTTACGTCTTTAGTAACAAGTACAACTCTGACACAAAGCGAGTAGCTCTTGCCCTTTCAGTCTCTCGTAATTCAATAGCAGGACGAAATCTAAAATAGCTTTCGAAGCGCGTTACTCCGTAAACGAATGGAGACTAGGCTTAAAAAGAGATCGAACATTTAGATCAAACACTCTACTTAATAATTGAGAAACTCAAACGAGAAACGTAGTAAAACTGGCATAAAAGAGTTAGTGTGGAAATTAATTTTGGTTGTTCCGTATATTTTAACAGCATTCAGACAGTAAGCAGTTAAAATTTTATGTTTAAGATTTAATGTAACACCATACATGAAAAGTACAATTTTAATGCACTGAAAAAATTTTTTTCCCAAAAAGTAGAATTTTTATTTCCACGTAACATTTAAACTGTCGCAGAAATCACATTTTAAAGAAACAATCAGTAAGGATAACAATTTTAGAAACATAATGACAAAACATAATATATTTAAATTATCGTAGTTAAATTTATAAAGTTTTTATAGCCACGTTCGATTTTGAAACTTCTATTACAATATGTGAAAAAATATTCATAAAATATAAAATAAACTAATAACTAAGAAAAACTTTTTTTTACATCCGGAGACTACTGATGGTTCCCTATGCACGCTATTGTAATAATATTAGGGTTTTTTGGGGAGGGGGGAGGTTAGCAGTTTTATATCTTTGAAAAACATAAAATCAAAACTGAGGGCGAAAATTAATTCGTGACTGATCAGGTAGTCGAACCCGGAAATTTGTGGTATGATTTGTTAATCCACCAGAGACTTCGAACAACAAAGTTGCCTATTTTTTATGATTTTCACATTATCCCTTTCTGTAGACATCATTTATGAAGACTTTTTACTCTATTTGTAAACAATTTCCTCAGAACACAGAACATCGATTATTAAATGTGTTTAAAAAAAAAAAAAGGAAAACAACTCACTGTAGATTTTTTTCACTCTCTATTATTCCATGATGCAAACAACTTAGGTATGTGGGTATTGACTACGGTTGAATAGGAACTGACAATATTGGGTTTCTTTCAAAACTTTCGGAATATGTTCTAAACCGAAAAAAAATGTTGTATTGCATACTTTTAGATATATTTTAAAGTAGCTAACATAATTTTCAAATGGCAACACTTAAATGAGTATGGGAAGTATTTTATTAAAAATATTACCTTAAAGTAATTAACTTTGCTCTTGTAAGTTTATGTATTGCCAAATCATAACTATTAAACCTTCTGAAATTTGCCGGATAAAATATTTTTTAACAAAATAGGTATTCGTGTTTACTGTGTAATGTTGTAGTCCTAATGCATTTTTACGTGAATAACTTTTATCCTACTTGCTTTTTTAGATAACGTTTTATGAACATTGCCAGCAACACACTACGTTGGGAAACCGTTAGTAGCATTTTATACACTTATTCTTAGTAACCTGTAGATACAGTAGTAATAGGAGTTTTTCCGTAGATACATAATATAAACTTACGTGTCAAGTTGCAGAAGCACACAAATGTTTAATAAGTATTCAATAAAGTTCACAGACCAAATATTTGTAAATATTTTAGAACACCAACTACTTTGATATCATACTTTAGGAAGTTTTGGTCCATATCAATTAAACTAGTTGCTCTGAACTTTTCATAACTAACGAATAAAGAAACATCGAACAATCTGAAATCATTAAAAGTAAATAAATTCATAATTAAAAATATTTACAATACACATTTAAATTGCAGTAACTCCTTTCCAAACAGTATATTTCACAGACAGATTTATAAAACCGATGTGTACATTTTGTCTAAAAATAAATAAATAAAACTTTTGCTCGCACGATTGTTATCCCGGTATGATAAAAATAATGAAGGTGCATTTACGGAAATGAATTTTTCTGCAATATACATTGGTACAAACTTTTTACAGCGCAACAACTGCAAACTGAGGAAAACTAGTTACTAACTCGCCACGACCATGTGAGGTAAACTATAAAGCTGAAAAAATAAAAATCAACTCACAACGCCAACTTCTCGCCGGTATTCGTAGGCGTGACACGTTCATAATGAGATTTTGCTTCCCTCAAGGAATAATATTCTAGCAGTTAATTAACATTCTAAATAAACCTGATGTCAAGACTCAAGTAACGAGAGAGACTGCAGACATCGTGTACATCGCCTCTGTACGGATGACAAATGACAAACACAACAGCATAAACTTTATTCGTCGGTTAATTAGAAGTGAGGTTTATTCTAAAAGAGTCGACGACTTGCCGTAAAAACCACTGGCTTGTTCCCGAGTTTTTTTCAGACTGGTGCCAATAACTCAAACATTTTTTAACCAACATTTTTGAAAAAATTTGAGTCAATGTGCAATCACACGATGCACAATGTTGGGGACGCGTTTTTTGAAATAATGTACCATTCACCAGCAAAAAAATAATTTCCTTCGATTTTGCTTATTTTCACGACGAAAAACGTGGTACTTTGGGTAATGAAATAAAAAAAAAAAACGTTCAGTATAATTCTACAAAAAAATTCAGCTACAAATTATAACATATAAGTGTCAAAACTGTGCGGCGAAATTTTGATATGAGTATTAGATAGCAATAAAAAAATATTTTCGAAATCACTGCAAAACTCCGTAACAAGGCCTAAAAAGGGAACTTTCATATTTTCTTCCTGTCTGTATCGCAGACCTTAGGACAACTTAAACTGCGTGTAACAACAAAGGTCAGAATTGCATTTTGAGTAGTATATTTTCCAAGCACAAAATCCTGGCGAAAACAGGAATAAATAATATCACTTAGGTCTCGGTCACATTTCACATTTTTAGAGCTTTCAGACAAAGACCATTTCACGTATTGAAAAAAGGTAGGCCTAATATATTGCAAGAGGAATAATGTGAAACGAAGAAATTTTGGCGAGAACTTACAAATAGTTTACTTTCAATTATTCGTATTTTTTAAATATTATTTTGTCTTTCAGGAAGTACTTCTTTTTGCAAATAGTTTAATCACTTTCAAGTACAAATTCCCAAAATAAATCAATATTCACAATGGACGTAGTGTGGCGTCTTGTCTGCGCGGATAAGCAATTATTCAACAAGGCGATCTAGCAGAATATATTTGTGAATATGTCTGGCCAACCGTCACACAGCATACGCACGTATACTCGATCTCAAAACACACGTTGTTTTTCTCGCATAGAATATCGTACCTTTAGAATGGAAAGATTGATGTTTGGAATGTCTTGACAGAAACGAGAACTTCATAAAATAACTTATTCCAAACACAAGGTTGGCCTACAGTTAGAGGAAAAATGGTAGATCTATGAAGATAAGTAACAGAAAAGATAAATGAGTCATCAGAAGGAAAACAACACGAGAATTTAAAACAGATGATATGAGATAGACCTCTTACGGAATAGCTTGATATTTCAAACGACATGCGTAGCATTAATTTAAACAAGGGTCTCGATAATATAATCGTCATTAGGTACTGTATCGATACATTTTAACTCTACAATGTAACGTAAATTATCGCAGAATTCCTGAATTCAATGGTGCTTGAAGTCGAAAAAATTTAATTCCACTGACTTCCTACCAACACTACGGAAACGAGCTTTTTAAAACGACAGTTGCTTCGTAGAAAAATTAAAAGAAAAGTTAACAACGTTTTCAATGTAACAATTTGCGCAGGATTGTCGATCCTGAAAGAGGAAATGTTTTTTGCACTACAGATATCTATTCTTAATTAGTTTTCAATTTATTTCTTTAAATTTTGTGAAAAACATTAATACTAAAATCAAATATAAATACAGGAAATAAATATGTCATTTTCAGCAAAAAAAATATTTGCAAACCAAACTGCATTTAAGATACAAACTTTTAACTTGAAGTGGTCGCCTAACTTGCGCTTAATTTAAACGAAATGTTCAACTGTCAAATACGTTCTCATATGAATATATAGCACATTCACAGTGAAAAAGAAATGATATTTGACAAAACAGCATGGAACAATGAATACGGTCGTGAAGCCTTCCAACAAAGTCAAAACAGATTTTTTTTGCCGTAACTCATACCGTTGTCACTTGATTAAAACCTGACTTCACTGCAGAGTCGTGTCTAATAAATTTATATCGACTCCAATTGAAAGTATTATGGAAATATTATTAGGATGGAAAGCCTGCACCAAGTTCAGTACCCTGTGTATAGCAGTCAATGGCGTATTTGATGTGCGTGTTAGTGGCACCCATATCGCATTCTTGTTTTCAGCGTTCAGACTGCCCTCTAAAACAACATTGTTAGTTCGAAAAAATGCTGTCCTTAATTGAATGCCTTAACTAAGTGAAACAGAACGATGGTATGTATCGATACTGTGCCAATACGCTTGCTCGTTTGAACTGATTTTGTTTGAATTTTTCACCAAGCATAGTAATTTAAAAGTGAAAACAAAACAGGAAAAATTGTTTAGACAAATTGGCCCGGACAAAATCGTTCTAAATCCTTCATAATCGTCATGTACCTTCTATTGTTGGCTTATCATCAAGAACTGGGCTCACACTATTCATGATTCGGCCGCCTTGCTGAGTGAGCAAAACCAAAGGTTTCTCCTGGTGGAAATTCGTCACTTTCAATTTAACAACTCTTCAAACAAGGATCTTTTTGTAGTACGTCACTCTCTCCCACAGCAGTAGCATTCCCTGATTCGACTATCTCACCTACATAGACGAGTGCGTTCAAGTGGTTAAAAACTGTAGTATCTGTAGTACATTTTATATTTTGGAAGAATTTTATAAAGTATTCGTTCTAGTGGCATGCGTTGTAATGCTTATTTTCTATTTTAACATTATATGTTTTTGGTGCCCCGTTCTGCCCCTGTAGCCCATTTTTAACCACCTCCCGTACCCTCAAAGTAGAACTTATTTGACAGAATCCTTCGCGGAAACACACACAACAAATCACCAAGGTTTCATTACGATCTGATGATTGACATAGGAACGAATTGAATACGAACAAACTAACATTCAATGTTATGTACAGCGATGTACCAGAAAAACTGAGAAATTTTAAATGCAACATTGGCAGCCATGCTGTTACAAAATGTTTTATTTTGTAAGTCGTATTTATATTGGGGGTTCATAAGTTATTATTAGTTTGGGGGGGTTTCACTCAGATGGTAGCTACACTGTGGGTTTATTTAGATGTTATTTAGGGTTAAGGACTAAGAGACAGTTATGGTTGAACGGGCATTTACTATACTACAGTGGCAGGTACTCTGAATACATAATAAGTTACAATGTGATCTATTTATTAAGGAGGGGAGCGCAATATTACTGATTATTAAAGTATTATATTAAGTTGAGAGTTGCTGCCACATAACTAGATCTGACGACCTTACCGAAAGCTGGATTGATGAGGAGACGGCATCGACGGACGAGCACGCACCCGCCGGGGCTCGAGCTCGAGTCCCCGGCGGGAACTGCACTGCTGTTGATGCGATGAGTGCTGGTGGACGACCGCTCGACGACAGACAGACAGACCCCGTTTGCTTGGTAACAGCGCCTTATATCGGCGTGCTTGTCCTCAATATTGTGCAACCACGAGGGGGGTGAGGTGAGTTGCTGTCTTCCGTGGTTTCCCAACGCTGACCTGATTGCCGCTCGGACGTCTTGCCAGGCAATATTGCAACAATGCACAGTTGGCAGCACCGCAAAACTTTGCGAGTGAGGTAGAGGACTTTTGCCTTTTAGTATTAATGGTTCAGTGGATCGATTCACTGCGTACGCAGGATATTTCGGCGACGTCAATTTAGGACGTCAGGATCGTGTTCAATCGGTCCACGCTGTTAAAACATAGGCGAGTAAGTGTGAGAAAGATTTGAAAAGGAAAATTTTATAGAATACTTAGGGTAATTATAAATATTTGAAATTTTTAATGAAAATTCAAATCTATGTTATACTACTACGTTAATGGGAATCTTGAAATAAACGTTAGAGACACCAGCACCCGGTTAGGAAGTTTCATGGGATTAATTAAGGGGTAGGCATGTAGTTACGTTTGAAATTTTAGTAGAATATTCAGAGCGATAGTAGCTTAACATTAAATACCAATTGAAGGCGAGCTGACTGATTCCTGAGAAATTCCTTCATGGAGTTATAATGGCTTCAAGGAGTACTTGATTCAAAGTATACCACTCTGATTTTATTATATTTGCAGTGTGCAGTATTTAATGTTAAACTGTTTATACTTGTGTTAAAAACTTACTCAATTATTTTTTCTGTGAGTGTGCTGAGTGTATCACATTTACTTTAAGTTGAAGTCAACAGAACTATGTAACTACCTTAATTCCCAGAAAAAAATTCTGTAACTCAACAGCAGACATTTGCAGGGGTGCCACGTCGAAGGTCACGCCCTTCCACTAGAGAACGGGATAGCATGAGACAGTATCTCATACAGACACCGATATTCCAATTAACATCTTCATTAGGAATACGGACGGCCTCATCTAGTTTTAACCCGTCATGATACAACACCGTAATTATGCAAAACAAATTACGTCAAATGATATAACTAAAACACCTGCTACGTAATTTCTGCTAGGATGTTATTAAGAACATTGAACTATATAAGGCGTTTCCCACCTGCTGCTATGCAGAGGAGTTTTACAGCCGAGTAAACGGCAATATAGTGCTGTCCTTACATTCATATGGTTGCTTGACAACCCACATATTTCGGGCCAGAAATTCAATTGTATGTTTAGTGGACCGTGCGCTCCGAATGAAATACAGCAATGAACATAAATAGTTTTGTGGCTTCTGAACCGGCTTGCCCTAAACAATCTAATGTTGTAAAGATACCATGAAAATTAGCGAGAAAATATTTATTTGTACGTTTAGTTTAGGACAATGTTCGGTAAGTAGAGTGACTAGTGTGTTGGAGCTGAATCAAATTTATACTATAATTCAAGTTTCAAATACGCTTCGCAGTTATATTTTAATTATTTTTCGTAATATTGTAAAATTCACCTTATATTGTAAGAATAACAAAATAATTTACAAGATTTTATATTTCCTTATTTAAAACCATTTTATGGCACCGTTATGTCTGTGCAATACGAACTTCAGACATTGTCGGGTAACAACACTGTGTTTTAACATGATAAATTATAACAATACAACTAATTTAGTATGTGCGGTTTAAGCCTTGTAAGTATAACTATGTAAACTTCATTTGAAACAAGTCCTTCAAAATACCATAAAGACTGAAATGTAATCGAAACCATTATCAATTTTAACTGAGATATCTGTTAATAGGTGGTATAAATGTTTTTGTTTTACGACACATTTTCTGAAATAAACATTTATTTCAGTGGATTTGAGGAACAGTATTAAATGACGTGTACAAGAAGAGCTAATGATACTCATTAATGAGCGATCAAGTGGCAACACATTCATAATTTCATGTTTGTTCGACATAGTGTTAGTTTTGTAGACATTACTTGTGCATACATTTTCCCCTTGTGAAAATTAAGCTCTCACTGTCATTACGTAACTTCAAGTAAAATTTTGCATGTTACGGGAGCATGTAAATAAAGAAAACAAATGATCAACTAGAATTAAATTATTCATATTGAAATGAGATATTATAGGCCATATGCCGAAAGATTAAAAAAATATACAACGAAATTACTTTGTATTAAAAAGTCTGAAAATCGTGAAAATTTTCTTAATTTACCGCACTTAAAAACACGAAGGGATTTCTTCGCGTACTCTAATATATTTTTTCTTATGCCTCATCATATGTACTTTCAGTGTCAATTATTTAATTTCATTTATTCAGTTTGTTTACTTAATTAGGATATTCCTGTTAACATGAATATTTTTAATTTGATATGCCGCTACGGAAGATTATGAGAGCAAAAAATTTTTATCAGTAGAAAATGCAGTCGATAGTTACGTCTACGAGACTAACACTAAGTTCTACATACATAAAGATATGTATTTTTGCAACTTGAACACTTTACCTTATAGTGAATTTTACTTGAACAATATTTCAAGAACTGAAACATTGTACATGTTATTTCTAAACCCCTTGACTCAATATTACAAACAAATTTAATGTTAACGCCGTTTGTGGCTATCAAGGTTGATGTGCCCAATTAATCAGCAATTCCAATTTTTTTCAATCAGGTAAGATTTTGTGTAAATATTAAATTATTATTAAATAAGTAAACGTTCTTATAATGTGATTTCCGTGAATGGCTTTTTTAACGTTCTACTTTACTGCCAAATTTATATTGTAATAATGTACCTATCCAGTGGTCAAACAGGTTTATATTTGCCTAATAAAAATTCGTTGACCGCTGTAGTAATTAATATGTGCATACCGGACATTCTCAATCTTCTAAATAATTGTTGTTACTTAGTACGTTCAGTGATTGGACGCCATAGGTGTTCAAAGGAATTATGCACGTGAAACAGAAAATAAATTAAAAAATACACTGTGCGCAAGTATCAGTAGTTGTAAGTAAATTAAGGCTTTCTCAATCAATTATTTATGTTAAACCTAAAAATTAGCGAGATATATTTATATAGTTATAAAAAATAAATTCATATAAGAAAATCGAATGTTATTTTGAGTAAAAATTAAGATTCTTTTACGTTTTGGTTGAATAAATTTCATGTTCATATATTCGCCCGTTTCTTACTGACTGCAAGGCAAGACGCAGGAGAGAGATCCTACAATGGTAAGTCGTTAACCCGAAGTAGCGCGGCGACGAACCAACGCTGCACTTAGATCCGAACTGTTTCATTCCTGATCGTTTGAAGTGATGTTTCCCGAACGGCTGAGGCACTGTCACTCGGGATCGATATTGAAACATAACGATGGACAACTCGAGAAACATTGAATCGACTCCCAGAGCGGCCCGGCCATTCAACGATACGATACTCGTAGCTTGGCAACATAACGACCTCGAAGCAACTGCGAGCCTCTGGCTGTTTGCACCCGCTCTTCTGAAGTGATCGGCAGTCATTTATTTTCTGGCGTCAGTTGTTGGGGAAAATCTCGCCTCTTCCATTCAGCTACGAGCAAATACGACACATTGATTAATAGATTAACAGATTGTGGTTTGAAAATTTGTCATGTAACTAAATTTGTTTCTCCTCTTCTTGGGTAGTGATGTGATTTAGGTCTTAAGAAACACAGAGATGGGCTGAGATGTAAATCAGCTCACTTCCAAGATGAAGGCATCAAGCGGCAAGTTATTAAATACGTGACCCTTCTAGTCGAGAAGACCTCCGAGAGACGTTGTTTAGTCATGATTATGCTAAAATTATCAGCGTAGTTAAGGCCTTTTTAAAAATATCTCGTGGGTGTACGTGTATTGCTCTGGAAAAATTAACTCTAAAGAAACGCCACTGAGATTGAATAGTACAGATATTTTACTTCTCGTCCATTTTTAGAATGGCATTTGAGCATTGTATAAAAGCAATAAGCATTAAAAATTTTAGATATTTTCACTTTTTACAAAAAATTTATAGATTTGATGTTTTATGGTCTATTGACACCATGGAAGTTTTTAGCAGTTAAATTAGCTACATAAAGATTTTATGTTGGTTTATAGGAATCGATAATCAAGATTTTATTTTATCAGACATAATTTTTGGGATTGTTTTTTTTTCACTAGTATGGTCTGATGACTTCAACTATTATTTTTGTTACTAAACTTTACGATACATGAACTGAAAGAATTGTGTTTTTTATCCACATCACTCTCATACTATAGTATTTTCTTGCTTTTTTCCCGTAAAGATCATTTTTAATCTATGCTAATGATCCAGTTACACGCGTAGGCCTCAGTACACATTTTTTGTGCACTAAATGCTCAAAATCTACAGCTTTCGCTGCAAAAATGTACAAAGCAAATATTAAAGAATGAAAAACAACCCAGTGTTTTAGGTTTCGTCAAATATTACAAAAGGGGATATTCCTAGAATTAAATTATTTGATTTTTTTGTAAAGGATTGAGTAATATACCAGTCAATAACAAGCCAAACGGTGATTGGCTGACGAGTCCAGGCACTTTAAGAAACTGCCTCCCACAGACAAAGCTCTTGGCACAAGTCATTTGATCAGTACGAATATTGAAGCTGCAACGACAGTCAAAACACTTTCAGACTTTTGATCTTTGACGTAGCGTACATCAATAATACTAATACCTACACGAAATCACAAATTGTTTCGTCAATTCGTTAGATTATTCGTTCAACGAGTTTTCTTGCAGTACGTTTTTGGTAACTGAATTTATTTTGCGAGATTATCTCTGTGACGTTTACACAGCTGCTAACAGACGTGGACATGATAAAACGAACACACGGTGTTTTAAACCCGTTACAAATGATGTATACATAGAAAAAAAATAGTGGATTTGAAATATAGCAAGTCGGTAATAAATAGAACACTACAACCTATCTAAAAAAAATAGTAAACCACATAATAAACACGAAAACATTTAATAATTTAAAGAATTTGTAAACTAGCTCTGCACCCAATAGCACAATTTTAACGAGAAAATAACTGTCTGATTTACGAATTCGTCGGGTCTTTTCCGCAACCATAGCAACGACTATTTTCACCACTTATCGTTTCTATTAGTGCCTTATGTATTATTCTTCCTATTGGCGGGCACATTAAATTTGACAAGGTTTTCATATGCCGACGTATTTTCACAGCGGCCATATTCTTTACCCAACCATTACGAACTCAAACGAAGGAGGGGAAACAAAATGTTCGCAGTTCGCATACGTGTCAGTTCATGACGTAAGCAAAATGTTTTATTAAATGTACCTACAGCAGTTAAAGGACTCGACAAAGAACAATTTATTTCATTGTCTACGGAAATTTGTGTTTGCATAGAACGCTACACGCCAACTTCGAAAATTCCCACATTTCATGTGATTACATGCCAATTTGCATCATTGGACAGTTGATACGTTGCAGTCCAATCCATACATCGTGATCTCCACGTTTGGTACAGGCAATTCATGGTCAAGTAAACACTTCAAAAATCCTCGTTATGACTTAGTTATCACTGTAAATCACAAGCACATTACTAATACAAACATTAAAGCGTAAGCGATAAGCATAGTGAATTGATTTCACCTTACTTAAGTGTAATTGCTCCTAAGTCTACAAAGAAATATAATTTATGCTTATTTTAGTTAACAAGGCTGCATTATAAGATCATAACAGCCTACGTACGTGGTTCATATTCAATTCGCCATTTTTAAAGGCCGTGCCAAAGTATTTTCATCCTATTTGTGATTTCTTGGCATTTTTAAAACCACAGACGACACACGATTAATAAACGCGATTGTCTGAAACATTTCCGTCTGTGGCCGCAATTAAAAACTATTATTCGTTGTAATTAGAGAAATGCCAAAGTAGCATTATTTTCCTGTAGCAGGCTAGAAACTAAACGACTGTAGACTCGTTCTACGTCTCACGGTGGCCGACAATGTCGGGGCTTACCACAGAGAATGATTCTGGCCAATAATGAAAGGTCCACTGCACGTTGACCAATCTCCTATGAAACGGTCACACACGTGAATGACATTACATAGAAGCTCGCGTCCAACGTAATCACAGGTTGTGCACTGACATGTACAAGTCCGTGGATTCTAGTGTGTCACCAAATAATTACACGGATTTTGTAGACCCCTAGTTATTTATAATGCATCTCTAAAATAGAGGAAGCTCTACATGTGTTAAATAACTTGGACGATCGGTAATATTGAGTGTGCACTGGATAAGTACGTATCTTTTAGCATAATCTATGAATACAGATGAAAAAATCTAAAATCAATTTATTACGTTTATCTCCATGGGTAAATACGTTTAGATGTGGCGGTAGGAATTACGCAATGTTATTTTCTTCGGTGTTTAACATCACCGGAACTGGAAACCACGTTCGAATATATTATCCTTTTGAAATTAATTAATGCAAATTTATTTATGTAAATGTAGAGCTCTTCTGAGTGGAAAAGGTTCGAACATTTTCTGACAATATTACAGAACATTTACAGAACAATCGAAAAGTACTGTGTTTCCTTTCAATAAATAAATATTAAAATATAACAATTTAAAATAAAAATTGATGGTTTTATAAGCCTACACAGATATCAAAATATCTGAGTACATTATATAAATTTCCATGCTTGCTTCTTCAGTATTCCTTTCAAAAATGATTACTAGAACTAAAACGAATAAATTGAAACTTGTTTAAAATTATCAAATTGATAATCTTGACACAAATATATACTTACGTGTAATAAATGCTTATTTCTTATACAATGATAACGTTACAGTTAAAAAAAATGGTTTTACTATCGGTTTTTTTTTTCGAAACGTCAAAACATTTAGAAATATTACTTTTTACGATATAAATAAATACACAGGAGAATTGCCAATTTGTAAAGTTACATTTTGGCCTTGAATCACACATAGTTGCGAAATGACTAAAAATAGACCCGTTTTGGTTTGACGTACAGTATGTTCCTCACTAATCTCGTGATATTTGATTAATGGCATTTCTGGGCTTTTACGTTAAGGGTTTTAAAGGACACAACGACATTGTGAAGTAAATGCAGATATATGTCACACTTTAGTCCATCCACCGCTAACTGCCGATGTGTTACCCGGAATTTCGCGGCTGTATCTCTCTTCTGCGGCCAGTCATCATGGCTAGCAACAGCACTCGCATCAGGAACGAGACCAGACAGCAGACGGTACAGGCCACGTTTGTAATTCAGTGCCGCTAAGTCCTTGATGGTGCCAGGACGCAGTGTAGAGAGGGCGGGAAAATCGTTGTTATAACACGTGGTAAATCACTTGCTCGTGTTCTTGCAGCGAATCACATTTAGAGCGCCGGCGCCCGCCCAATGGTGGAAGGGGGCAACTATTCCACAGTCCCGGGTCTGATTTATCATTCTTCATACCGGCCTTGTTTCCAGCTGCAATCAAACTCGTAAATCAGGATTTAATTTCATCCGTGCAGGCCCGTGTTTGCTCGCGAGTAACACGGCTGGGCTTAGAACGCGTGCCTGCGCCGGTCGCGGCAGACATAAAGCACCGTGCCGAGTACGAACCGTGGAGTAAAAAACAACTGCATTCCGCTGTCGTGCGTGCTGCAGGCTGCAACGAGAAAAATATCTCCGAATGTAAATAAAAATACGTGCTGCAACAACTTGTGCCTTCTACTAACGTTTCGGCGCCAGTGACACTGCCAGAAACATTCTTAAGCCTCGGGATTATCGGCAATCTTAGGCTCTTGGACGTTTGCGATCTTTTAAACTTCTGCTGAGAGGAAACATATTGGAATTATCTACTGTAGAGGTTTACAATTAAATATAAAGACATGAAAAGATTAAATGACGTACACACACACACACACACACACACACACACATATATATATATATATATATATATATATATATATATATATATATATATATATATATATATATATATATATTACAATAAATGAAAGCACGGTAAATTGCAGTAACTCATAAGGAAATTACACTTTGCGTATTAAATTAACTAAAACATTTACAGTATAATTCCTTAGCAATTAAAGTACAAAATGGAGCATTTGATCAATTTTGTAGTTATTACTGTACAAATTACACACAATCTAATTGAACATATTATCATTTCTTTAACTCTATTTTTGTGGCAGGGGGATAATAACGATTACACTTTGCATTATAAAAAAATCTGCTGGGAAATTGTTTATTAATGACACATTGTGAAGACTATTACTACGACCAAAATTCCAGCCAGCCGTAAAAGGGAATCAAACCCAGTCGGTGCACAGCAGATAACGCCACGGAGGTCATCACTGGAACACTAAAGAAAATGAAGAAATTACATGTATAAAGCAAGTATAAACTTTTATTGGAACTTATGTACGATACATGCAGAAAGTTCTGTGCGTTTACTGTAATAATTTTCACATACGTTTTCGAGAGTACTTACCTACTCTTGTGTGCCTAGGCATTTAACAGCTAGCGTACTCAATAACAGTGGACTATTAATTGTCTTAGCTGAGTGTAAAGAGCGCGCGCAATATGCTCGTATGATGTCATAGTAATTCCCATAGCAAAGTCTTGCACGGGATACGAACCCGTAACCCCACCCCTCCCACACCACAAACTTTATACAATACATGAGTAAATGCCGTAAGACCGGCCGTGATAATCGTATGTGTAATATAAGGGCAATTTTGTTTTTCTAAGTTGGTACCAAATGCAGGCAGACTTAATACTGTGTGTGTATAGTTTACTCTGTTTACTCTATGGAAGTGGTGATATAAATGGATTGTAGTCGGGTCTGTTAGCGATAATGTTGAGAGGTGTATAGAGGTTGAGTTATGTTTAGTAAAGATGATGATACTCTGCTTGGCGTTCTTTATTATAGCATTATAACAAGGGTTATGGGCCCAGGCATATGAGATGGAAGAAATTGAAGACGATGTTCTGAAGGTTGGCATATTTGATGGCGTCGGATTTGATAATTGGGTATACCGGTTGAAAGTCGTATTGGTAAAAAACGATTGCCTTGATTTTGTTGACAAAGAATTGGACGAGATATTGGAGGAGAAAGGATTGACAGTAAAACAAGATGACCAAGTTCAAGAAAGGCTTCGAGAGAAAAACGTCAACGCCTGGAAGAAAGCTGAGAAGACTGCGATTCATCTAATTGTACGAAGGATAGCCGACTCACGGTTGGAACATATTAAGGAATGCACGACACCAAGAACGATCACAAATGCTCTAAAAGGTGTGTGTATATATATATATATATATATATATATATATATATATATATATATATATATATATATATATATGAGGAAATCGGTTAGTTCACAGTTGTTCTTGCGGATGAAACTATTTCAGTTAACCCCTCAAGGAAGGTGAAAAATTGGAACGGCACATTGCCGCATTTGAACGAATAGTACGTGAATTGAAGCTAATTGATGTGACCATTGATGAAGAAACCTCGGCGTGTCAAATGTTGATGACCCTACCAGACAGTTATAAGGGGTTAGTGATAGCAATTGAAACATACAGTGACAAATTGTTATTTAATCACATTAAGGAGCGGTTGTTAGAAGGACACAATAAGAGGGTTAATATGATCACAGGAACGTGTAAAGATGTTCAGGTTGACAATGTCTTTCTAGTAAAGAAACTGTTATGTTATTACTGTGGACTCCCAGGACATAAGAAGAGAGACTGTTGGAAAATAAGAAATGTTTGTCCAGGATCAAGCAGAGGCTATCCAGGATCAAGCAGTGGCTATCCAGGATCAAGCAGAGTCCATCCAGTCAAGTAGAGCTACGCCAGACACCAGCAGAGGAGGTAAAGCAGGACCAAGTAAAGGACACCACCAGGCAGTCATCACTGAAGTATCAAACACATTATTTACGGCTATGTGTGGTGACAACAAAACTGTAAGTAGCAGCTCTAATAATAACTCAGTTGTAGTGCGTTTTGTGTGTGATTCAGGAGCATCTGAACATTTTGCAAGCCCTGCAGTTAAGCCATTCATGATAAACGTAGAAACATTAGATGTACCTGTTCCAGTAGCTGTTGCTGATGGCTCAACTAAACTTCTTGCTACTGAAAGAGGAACTATAGTATTTGACCAGTGTACATTAAAGAATGTGTTAGTGGTAGATAGTTTCAAATACAATCTTTTGTCAATTTTGAAGGTTGTAGAAGCAGGGTATTATACGATTTTTGATAGTAATCTTATGACAATTAGGAAAAATGGTGTTACAGTTCTTAAAGCAGAAAAGGTTGGGAAGTTATTTGTCTTAGAATTAACACCTTTGACAGAGAGTGTAATGGTCAATGTAACATGGCATGAAAAACTAGGACATCCCTGTAATGATGCAATACAGTACGCAAACTGAAAGAGAAAACTGGACTAGAGGGTATGGACGAAATTCATGACTGTGAAACCTGTCTTGAAGGGAAAATGACAAGGCAACCTTTCTAGTCAACCTGTCCTAAAGGAAGTAGACCTTTAGAAATTATTTCTAGTGATGTGTGTGGACCAATTACACCAACTACATTTGATGGTTTAAGTACTTTCAAACTGTGATTGATGGGTTCTCAAATTTCACAGTAGTCTACCTTTTGAAAACAAAATATGAGATTCAATAAAACTTGAAACATTATGTTGAGAGTGCAGAACGGAAATTTTCAGGTGATGGTCTAAAGGTTAGTGTCATTCGCTGTTATAATGGTGGAGAATACTCTTCAAATAACTTCAAAAAGTGGTGCTTTGACAAAGGCATTGAATTGGAGTACACCCCTGTCTATACACCACAACTCAATGGTAGAAGTGAGCGCATGAATAGAACTTTATTGAATAAAGCCACATGTATGATAGGAGAGTTACCTAGGTATCTGTGGGGGGAGGCCATTCGAACAGCTGCTTACCTTTACAATCGAACTCCTCGAGTAGATTCCAGCATACCTGCTGAAGTATGGTATAAGTACAGTGTAAATTACAATAAGATAAAATTGTTTGGGAGTAAAGTTTTTGCCAAAATTAATCATCCTATAGGCAAGTTAGAGAAGAGGTGTGAACCATTAGTTATGGTAGGTTATGCATCAAATGGGTACAGACTCTTTGATTTGGCACAGAAGAAAATTATCATATCCAGAGATGTGAAATTTCTAGAGAAAGTGTATGTGAAGTTAAGGGCTCGAGCATATGAGAAAGATGATGTCCAACCTGATGTAGAGTCCATAGAAGATGAATATGAAGCTACACATGATCCAGATATTACTTCCTCAGGGGAAGGCTTAATGGATGACAGTGGAACGAGGAAATCTACTAGGGTAAGAACTACCCCAAAATGGCATGAAGACTATGATATAACACATAATGCTCTCCATTGTGATAGTTTCCTGTCTAATATACCCCAGGACATAAGAGACATTGAGGAAAGTTCAGACCGCGATCTGTGGTTAAAAGCCATGCAAAATGAGGTAACATCACTCGAGAAGAATAATACATGGGAGTTGACAGAATGTCCACCCAATACAAAGTTAATAGATTCTAAGTGGGTGTTTTCCGAGAAAGAAGTGAAAGGGGAAACTGTAAAAAGGGCTAGGCTTGTAGCAAGAGGTTGCTTACAGGATTCCAAGACAGATGAAG